>JAXIVJ010001408.1:135000-139388 GCA_036785665.1 Chirona hameri
CAAACTGCGGGCTTTTCCCGTATTGTTTTTTTACGCAATGGAATGGAAAATATATTGTGCGTTCTGCTTGTTGTGATTATATGCCCGGCGATCTTCTAAAACTAACAGGGATTGGAAAAAGTGGCAATAAAATCGGAAGCTCATCGATGCACATCAACAGCGGCATAGTTAGTGGTTGCGACCCTCAATTTCTGAAAATCGATTCATTTGTTTTCAACATTAGGAGTATTGTATAATTTGTCTGTGGCTGTATATAACCCTATGCTTTATATTATCATGGAAAATAATAATTTTTCCAAAAAAAAACTAACAAACAATAACACAAAACTGGCAATTAAATGAGAAGCTCATCGATGCACATCGACGGCGACCTATTTAGCGTCGGCGATTTGTTTACAAAGTCATTGTCATGCTTCTCGGCGCACTTAACCATTGTGGCGAGTTGTTCCTGATTAGTATACCCAAGTCCCGTAGCAGGTTTTGTTAATGACGTTACTGGTGCCATTCTTGTGTAGCCTTGCAAAATATATCTGATTTTGAGTTGAAATCTAATTAAAGACTTATTCAAATTATTTGTTCAAATTTGAATTTTCTTGTTAATCATTACTAAAGGTATTTTATCACTGTATTTCATAGTAGTTGACGCTTCAGAAACTTGTGACGTAATAATATTGTATCCAATATTCATTTCCCTCACCTTTTGCTATTGTGGCGCAGTGCCGAGTGCTTTGCGAATACTAGCTTGCCTGGGGTTCAATTCATTCCGCCCTTATTTTATTCGAGTTGGTATAGTTTGCATGTTGTTGCTATTCATGACTTACACTGATGTCAGTCATGCATCACGGACAGGGGCCCGGGAACAGGGGGGGGGGGCAGCGGGGGCGCTTGCCCCCCAACATCTGGACCGGGGGGGGGGGGGGGGGGGGCGGCGCCCCCCCCCCCCCCCCCCAACTTTGGCGAGCAGAAGTTTTCCTAAAAATGAGCTCTGATGAAGCTCTGATCATCAGGAAAAAATAACAATTTATCGTACAAATTCCCTTTGCAGTGCAGTCAAAATCCAGCTATCTAGTGTCAAAAACTGGAAAATTTCGCGCCGCTTCGCGGCATGACACAAGTTTCGCAATTGCTTATACAAATTTGGAAAATAGTAAAAATAGTTTCATTAAGTGTCTGGCAGAGGCGGTTATTGCTGGCCCCAAGGCCCATTCTCTTAATACAATATTCACTTTTAAGTTTCAACAGGCTCAATGTTTAGTTACTTTGCCGAGTTCCGAAAAAGGCGACGCGAACGCAAAGACAAGGAGATCGGCACCCGGAAGCTGCTCCAGCAGTGCACAATTTGCTGGACCGAAGAGGTAATAGTGGAAACAGGCCAGGATCATCTTCCCAAGCCATCTCATCTCACGGTCTGGTACCAATATTAAAGGGCTTCAGGGGCCCGGGAACAGGGGGCAGCGGGGGCGCTTGCCCCCCCTCCACCATCTAGACCGGGGGGGAGGGGGCGGCCCCCCAACTTTGGCGAGCAGAAGTTTCCCTAAAAATGAGCTTTCAATTTTCTTCACAAAAAGTTATATAAAATATGAAAGCCTCCATATATCACTTTCATTTTTTACTTTTATTTTATAGCATGTCATAAGTATTATTATTATATAGCTTTGCCTTTATAGTAGCATCGTATACCTTTCTTTTCCTTCCTTTTCCTTTTTCCATTAAATGTTCTATGAGATATAATTGAAAACTTTAGTAGCAGTACATTTGGGGGCAGTTGTCTGCTTGGCGCGTCGTCGTTAAAATGACTCACTGATTCAGTGGCGGATCTACGGTTGGGCAAAATGGGCAATTGCCCCCCCCCCCAACCGCCTGAAATCGGCGCAAAATTGACACATTTCCTGATGTAGAAGAAAATCTAAGGAACTTTTACCAAGGAAGGTTTGCTTTAAATCAGCTATCAATGCATAAGCAAGCGAAATCCGATGAGTTTTCAGAATATGTGAGACTTTTTTGGAATTTTGCCCCCGCCCCCAAACTCCCGTTCTGGATCCGCTACTGCACGGACGGCGATAACATCTGCTGCATTTTTTTTATAAGTTTATCACACGTCAACGTTACGGATGTGATCAAACTGGCGTGCGGCCCTCTACCTGTCCTCGCTGTCTGCCGACGGGGCGGCAATTGCAAGCAATATTTATAATGTCGTAGGTAAATGTCGTAGGTTACCATGATACGGCGATGAAGCGGTCGGTGAAGCCACACTGGTGGGATTCTTCAAGAAAGAAAAAACGTCAGGGGTCAGGTATGAGTATTTTATCAGACGACAGGCGGGTTTACAAAGCAAACGGGGGGTGGCATGACCTCCACTTTTTCATATCCTTTATTTTTATGTTAACCCGCGTCGTGCCGCGTCGTGCCATTTAGGACGCCCCCCCCCCTAAGGGCGTTTACCCCCACCCCCTAAAGTTTTTCGAGGATAGCGAAAAAACGGCGCACGGCGCACAGCGCCACCGTTTCAGCCGCTGTTTTTGGCACACCTGTTCGGGCATCAATTATCCACATTGTGTGCAATTCTTGACCACGGGTCATCTCAGGTCAGGTCACGTGACCACACCTCCAAATAAGTTTGCGATCGTACCACAGCCACAGTTTTTGGCCGATCGGTTTCAAACTTACAGTATTTCATAAGGTCATAGGTACCTACAATTCGAATATCTAAGATTTTGAATATCGGTGACCTAAGTTCGCCGGTCGGATAAATTTCGTGACCTCCCATTATAGGTCCTCCCATTATAGGTCAATGGGGAAATATTACAATTTTCCTATTCCGAGGATACGCATATCAGTCCAATTAATTCTGGATCATGTTATCATATGTTATTATTGATGATCCAGGTTCAATTTTTCTTCAGTGACCCCTACAGGGTCAGCCGAGGTCAGCTGAGGTCACCAACACTTTTTGTGTCAATAACTCTCGATAGAATGAATACAATGAAGTGAAACCGGCATAAATGTGTTTTTCTCGTCGACACGTTTCCCAATATGCAACATGACCTATTGGGTCGCCACTTGACCTTGACCTGAGGTCTAAGTTGACCTAACTGGTCATCAAATTATTGCGTGTCTTTATTAGGTAAACCGTTATTTGCGAACGTTTTGCCAAAAAATAGCCCTTTTGACATTTGATGACCTTTGGATCTCAAACTATTATCCTGATATAAAAGTCGATGACTTGTTATGATTGAATATTTCAAGAGTTTTCGATTGTTTATTTTCGTTTGTTCCTAGCTAGCTAAGTTCCCGAGATATTTGGGGGTTCCTGGAGCGATGCCCTAAAACTGGTAAATCTGACCTTTGATGACCTCTGGTGACCTCAATATTGACCTGAACCAAAAAATGTAGAAATAGTTTCAAAGATATTTTTGATGAGCTTTCGAACCGTGTTTTCGGTTTTCCAATGAGGAAAATTTGACAACGAAAAGGTGCACCAAGATTAGGAGTGAGATGCCAAAACCAAATATTTGGTTTCGCCCCCCCCCCAACTTTAAAATCGTTCCCGGGCTCCTGATCACGGATGCTTCACGGATTGCTTCACGGATCAGAGCGCTGCTCGAACGCACGCTAGTAGCGCTTTCGTTCTCCATGGCAACCAGGCGTGAGCCAATGAAAAGCCAGAACGTATCCCCTGTCTGGCTTTTGATTGGCTGACGCCTGGTTGCCATGGAGAGCGAAAGCGCTACTAGCGTGTGTCCGAGCAGCGCTCAGTTTGATCGGAAACGTCACAGAGCCTCCAAAAATGCCGCACTCGATGTAAACAATGGTAGGGAAGGACGAATTTGTCAATGACCTTCATGAAATACACAAGGTACTTGTTTTGTATTTTTTCCAAACTTACAACTTTGAATTTGGGAATAATTGTATTTAATTCTTAAATTTAAATAAAATAACTTTAAAACCATAACGGTAGCCTAAGAAATTGTTGCTAACAAAATCAAAAGGTCATTATTTCCCTTTAAAGGGATTATACGGGTTTCCGTCCTGCAAGGAAATGCACTCTTTTGCAGTTATATGAGCTTTAAACACGTTTAAGACATATACCAGGGACCTAAATGCTCAATTAGTCCATTATTTCAGCAATTATCAGCGTTATAACTTTGACGTTTTTCGAGACTTGTATCAGATAACGAGTACTTGATCGGCATTACTGTCCACCACTTCTTCATCTTAGAATCTGCATCAAATTCGATGGTGCGGTAATGTGACGTGTGTAAAGTTAGCAGCAGTTCGATATTCGGATATTCAGCAGATATTCGGAAATCGACGACCCCTTCGATTTCGCTCAAATTTTGCACACAGGTAGCCAATGACCTCCTAAACATCACCCTAAAAGGGTTTTG
>JAXIVJ010001409.1:0-47500 GCA_036785665.1 Chirona hameri
TGGATGAGGGTGTTTGGACAATGAACACTCACCCTTCTCGAACTTTGTTCCTATGCGGAGCAGGTAAAATAGCGAGGAGCTACCAGTGGAAATGTCGTCAAAGTCCATGTGGGACATATTTCAGTCTTATTCATTTGGGTAATACTATTTAGGTCCCTGGAGGTATTCAAAAGAAGGGTTTGGCTACATATCAAAAGCGGCGTCTGTCCCAGATTTACCCATATATATATATATATATGCATGCATGCATGCATGCATGCATGCATGTATGTATGTATGTATGTATGTATGTATGTATGTATGTATGTATGTATGTATGTATGTATGTATGTATGTATGTATGTATGTATGTATGTATGTATGTATGTATGTATGTATGTATCTATCTATCTATCTATCTATCTATCTATCTATCTATCTATCTATCTATCTATCTATCTATCTATCTATCTATCTATCTATCTATCTATCTATCTATCTATCTATCTATCTATCTATCTATCTATCTATCTATCTATCTATCTATCTATCTATCTATCTATCTATCTATCTATCTATCTATCTATCTATCTATCTATCTATCTATCTATCTATCTATCTATCTATCTATCTATCTATCTATCTATCTATCTATCTATCTATCTATCTATCTATCTATCTATCTATCTATCTATCTATCTATCTATCTATCTATCTATCTATCTATCTATCTATCTATCTATCTATCTATCTATCTATCTATCTATCTATCTATCTATCTATCTATCTATCTATCTATCTATCTATCTATCTATCTATCTATCTATCTATCTATCTATCTATCTATCTATCTATCTATCTATCTATCTATCTATCTATCTATCTATCTATCTATCTATCTATCTATCTATCTATCTATCTATCTATCTATCTATCTATCTATCTATCTATCTATCTATCTATCTATCTATCTATCTATCTATCTATCTATCTATCTATCTATCTATCTATCTATCTATCTATCTATCTATCTATCTATCTATCTATCTATCTATCTATCTATCTATCTATCTATCTATCTATCTATCTATCTATCTATCTATCTATCTATCTATCTATCTATCTATCTATCTATCTATCTATCTATCTATCTATCTATCTATCTATCTATCTATCTATCTATCTATCTATCTATCTATCTATCTATCTATCTATCTATCTATCTATCTATCTATCTATCTATCTATCTATCTATCTATCTATCTATCTATCTATCTATCTATCTATCTATCTATCTATCTATCTATCTATCTATCTATCTATCTATCTATCTATCTATCTATCTATCTATCTATCTATCTATCTATCTATCTATCTATCTATCTATCTATCTATCTATCTATCTATCTATCTATCTATCTATCTATCTATCTATCTATCTATCTATCTATCTATCTATCTATCTATCTATCTATCTATCTATCTATCTATCTATCTATCTATCTATCTATCTATCTATCTATCTATCTATCTATCTATCTATCTATCTATCTATCTATCTATCTATCTATCTATCTATCTATCTATCTATCTATCTATCTATCTATCTATCTATCTATCTATCTATCTATCTATCTATCTATCTATCTATCTATCTATCTATATATATATATATTATATATATATATATATATATATATATATATATATATATATATATATATATATATATATATATATATATATATATATATATATATATATATATATATATATATATATATATATATATATATATATATATATATATATATATATATATATATATATATATATATATATATATATATATATATATATATATATATATTATATATATATATATATATATATATATATATATATATATATATATATATATATATATATATATATATATATATATATATATATATAATATATATATATATATATATATATATACTATATATATATAATATATATATCATATATATATATATATATATATATATATATATATATATATATATATATATATATATATATATATACTATATATATATATATATATATATATATATATATCAACGCAATTTAACGCTATTCCCTGCGGGGGGCAGATTCTGCCGCTCCCGGTAGTTTTTCACTTGCCGCTTCTAAACCATTAGGTCCTGAAACTTTGTGACTTTTCCCAAAATTAAATGACGTGTCTTGTGTCAAAATTTGGAAAAATCGGTCCAGCAGAGGCGGTTCCAGGGTCCTGTTTTGGGGAGGGTGTTACGAATGCGGTTTTGCGGCGCATACTTTCTTCGTGCTTTGCAGTGCAATAAATGCGTCAGAAACAATTTCAATGCAATAGGCATCATAGATACTGGGATTGTACATATTTGTGGGGCAGAGGCGCACTCAGCATAACATAAATGGGAGGCGATACCCACCATCAAATTAGGTCCAACCTCAAATTAGTAAGATGATAAAAGCGTTACGCGCATGGTGCCCCCATGTTTTTACCTGGATCCGCCTATGCGCAATATATCAAATTTAACCAATTACAGCATATAATGCCCACATGTGACGTTCATGTCGTCCCAAACAAAAACGAACCGCACATATTTGTTTTCCAGAAAATCCCCCATTTTACATTCCCTGAATACGCCTATTTTTTTTGTCTTTTGATATATTAAAGACCAGTACATTTGAAGCTCAAAAACGTTTAGGGCATGCAAATCGGTCTAGCCACATGGCCGCAATGACCTTTAAAAAAAACACCCACAATTTTCGGATTTTTGCCCCCGGCCCCACATTTTTGAACAAAACAAAATGTTTTGGGTCCAACAAGAGAGATCTTGTCATGACGCATCAAATGGCGTTTTCCCCATTGAAATCGACAGAGCGGTTCTCGAGATCTCTGAGGGGGGGGGGCAGAATCTGCCCCCCCCCCCCCCCGCAGGTTAACGTAATTATGGCCGCCCGCAGGGAATAGGGTTAATGTCCAGACGAATATGTGCATACTTAATTGGAGGTGTACGTAGGAGCCTTTACTGATCAAAAGTTTAAATTTAGGACAGTTAACATTAAGAAGTTTACATACTGGACCTACCAGGACATGCTTATGGAAAATATCCATGCTTTGCCATGCTCCATGTTTAAAAATTGACAAGTGAGAACTTCTCAGAAAGTTTGAAACTTTTAAGGTGCTATGAATACATTGTAGGTGTCAGTTAAGGAATCATCATCCTGCATAGCTGCAGTACAATTTTAAACTCTATATAATAAGCTTTACAAATTTTTAGGTCACAGCACTCAGGTTCGTACTTAGGTTCAACTGCCTCATAAATCATCATTGTGTTCAAAGGTCAGCATATTTTTTCATCATTGACTGCTGAAAACCATACATTTGTTCTGCATCTGCACAGTTAACTGTAAAATAAAAATGTAACACTATTCCAAAGACCCCAGAACTGGCTGGTAGCAAAAAGTTATCAAGTGGACACCGGAGGGCTTATGACTACTAGAACTTAGAAGCATTCCTAATATCGAAATATCGATACAAATTTGCTAACATATCGTTAGCGCCGGCCAATAGCATTTCGACAAAAAAGCTCGTAAGCGCTGATAGCAGCTGCCGAACAGAGCCTCGACGGCCATTTTGCTTTTCGACGGTTTGTTAACATTGTTCGTATGAATTATGTATTGTCTTAGGTGCACCATTTTACATAAATCTTCTTACCTCTGATGATAGTGGCGATCATTGTATCGATATCGAAGCCAAAAGGAATATAAGGGAAAATTCAACTAAACTTTAGGTGAACTTTAAACTTTACTTTAGTAAACTTTTACTAAGCTTTAGTTCACATCTAGAGCCCCTTTAGTAAAGGGCCTCCAGATGTGAATTTTATCGTATCCAACAATCAAACTAATAGCTTCTTACCGTAATACAAATATTTTTAACATTCCAAAACAGTAGAAACACTCCCTTTAAGCACATACAAACGCAGCCAGTTATAAGCAAAAACAACCTCGCGTCAAAAACAACACCACTTTCGTTTCACTTCCTTACATTGACGAGACAATAGGCCTGTTTACATAGCATAAAAAGACTCCATACCTACGAAAATAATGGCCTAGGAATTGAGACTTTTTAGCTTTTCCTAATGCAATTTCCCTAGCCTCAAAAGATTGGTTTAGTCTTTTTAAAAACTGCTGTTTGAGCACGAGAATACGCAAAGGTACTCTTGCATATGCTATGTTTAATATTGTGTGACCTACTCGCATGTTACATAGCATGCGTTACATGTTATTCAATGACTTTTGGGAAAACTATGTTCCTAGATGTTCGGCGTTTGATACTTATATTTATCCAGAATATGCCTAAATGTCTCAAATATGGTAGCTTATCAGCTCGGTCGAGAGCTGTAGAGATACCAAATATTGAGGTGTATGTCTCGCCAATTCTGATTGGTCGGCGTTTAAAGCTTGAACCAATCAGCTGCGAGCTGCTCAACAAGACTGTAACCGCCGACAGGTGGCGCTCCCGCTAGCGATGAGCTTGAATCGATGGCGCTCGTGCTCGTGATCACTGTTCATGCCACGCCGTTATTGAAATTATTGAAATGCTTTTATTTGTGAGATATTATGGCCATGTTCCAATGACGTATAACGAATGGAGTTTGTGTGCGTTTACTGATCTCGTCTTTATTATTTTCCAGGTTGTACGTGTTAATATAGCGGCACCATAGAAAAAGACGGGTTTTCGTAGTAGTTCCTCGAGATCATTCCGCATCATTCAACTACACGCGTAAATAAGTAGATAATCAATTCTAGGGAAATTTCATTAGAAAAACCTAAAAAGTCTCAATTCCTAGGAAATTATTTTCCTAGGTATGGGGAGGCTTTTTATGGTATGTAAATAGGCCTACTGACACGTAAGATCAACGCAGCAGCCAAGTCATCTGACCTCAACATCCGAATCGCATGAAAAAGTGGCCCGACACTTACCAAGAAACTTATACGATCTGCGCTAGAATCCACAGCCTGCCCAAGGGGAATCCGTGAATTATGTAGCACTTGCGATGCTGGTGTAAAAGGCAAATGCCACACTAAGAACACAGTGTATCAAATTACGTGTAAACTCTGTAATGATATTTATGTGGGGAAAACAAGACGGATGCTAAGAAGAGATTTATGGGGCATTTAAGCGAAGCCAGGAATAAGAGAAAAGGTACCGACTTAGGTGATCATATTTTAGTAGCACACAACAACACACAGCCAAAGAATGACGACTTAAAGATCAACATTATACACACCTGTAAGGACGAGGCTAACCTAAGAATCACTGAATCAATTGAGATAAAAAATAAAACAGTTCTAAACAAGAATACATCATCATGGCGCTTACTTCACCCTGTCCCATACTCATCAAGCACTTTCAGCACCTAAACATGCTCGATACCCTGTGTTTTTGGTTTGGTTTTTAACTATTCTTAGGGTGGTTTCGAACCGTCTTTGGGGATTTCATTCTTTGTGTAGCGGTAAACCGTCTTTAGGGTGACATGTATTGCATCTGTGTATCAATTGAGTATGTTTGTATTAGATATATACACGTATAAATGTGTATGTGTATATGTACGAGTATGTTCGTAATGTCGTTGTAGCCCGCAAATGTTCGGCTGTTGTATGTTCTTTAAATTTGAGGTTACTTTGGAGTATTTGTCACGTTCCAATGTCATTTTCACCCGACCTACGTCTTCTGTCTTGACTGTTTTTCTGATTTCATTTTGTTCTTAATTATTATCTAATGAAATGCTGTGCGCGAAATATTATTTAATCGTTTACCTTGTTTTACCTTTGTGTGCATTATAAATGAGCATCAGGCTAATTATATTAGGTCTAGGCTCTAGGCAGGCTAACTTAATTAGGTCTTTATATTCTTACATTGCTAAGTCACAGCACCCATTTTCTAAAAATTGCTCAATGATCCTTTCCTTTGAATCCTTTGAAGGAAACAGAGTCGAGCAGAAAATTTCCTCTCACAATGTTATAAAAGGGAACTTTCAAATTCCAAGAACTTCAGCAACACAACGTCGCTTAACACGCCATTGACGGGGGGTAACGCCCCTCCCCTGATTAATTTTCGTAATAGCTCACAAACCAATAGAGCTATCAACGTGAAACTTTGGGTACCTTCTTCTAAATCAAGTTTACGTCATATGTGAACAAATAAAAAAAAATTGTCGACATTTTTCAGTTATAGCAAATTTAGTGACTATTTTAGTGACTATTTAGTACTACACACGAGTTTTGCACAAAAATCAGCTAAACTTTAACAGACCGTACAAATGCCATATTTTGAGCAAAATGCAATAAAAAACGTCAAAAGATAAATGGCAAGGGCTACAACCTGGCTATCTCATTTTTTTAAAAAATGTTTTTGACCCCCAAAAATAAAAAATATGTATTTTTTTTTTGGGGCGAAAATGCACACAGTCAATTTTTTCAAAGATATGAAAAATAACGGAATATATGTCAGAGAAACACATATGGGCAACTGCCAAACCAAGTTTTAAAATGATATAATTTTTTACTGACTTATGGCATATGGGTAAATCATGACGTGATATTTTGAAATTGGTTTTTTTTTGCTTTTATTGACCAGATACAGAAAAATAAATACCAGCACTGCATTTCTGAGACAAAGCTGATCTAGAAACATGCCTTTTTCATTTATATTTATCAATTTCAAATTTTAACCTTCAGTGACCTGAACTTGACCTGAACTTGACACCAACTTCACGTAAATGAAGTCATGTGTTAACAATTATACGTGGAAAATAACCCATAAAACATGTGTCGCATGATTTTCGTAGATATTTTACACATGGTGACCTTTTGTCATTTTGTGACCTGACCTTGACTTTTGCCAACAATGTCACTTGATCCCATGCGGGATGTTTATCAATGAACACTGTGTGTGAAAATGGTCGTAATCGAAGACTTTGGATGAAAAGTATCGCCCATAAACTCAAATACGTCGATTTTGTTTGTCCTGACCGTGACCTAACATTTTACCTCCCTTTGACATTTTAAATATGCTTTAGATTCGTCTCATTGAGAGCGTTCGAATGCCGTCTTGCGCGTCTAGCTGGGATGATTAGTTCGGAAGATAGCCAGGGGGCGTTTAACGACCGCGGACCGACCGTGGACCGACCCCCCCCCCCATCAAAGGTGTTCGGCATAGACCCCAGTCAATGCCGGGTTAACCCTCGCCCTACGGGAACGTTTTCACCTTCGCCCTATGAGGGGGAGAGGGCCTGACATGTCCTCCTGTTAACTTCCAAACCAAGCAGCTTAGAGCAATGCAGTAAGAACCAGCATGTTGCCGGTCATGAGAAGAATCTAACAGTATGCGATTCTTAAGTTTCAGGTCAATGGGTGACCTTCCAGGTCAAGTGAATGACCTCGGATTTACAACGTCCAGAACAGCGATTTTGCCCTTCAGAAAACCTCAAAATTAGAAATTCATAAATGTAAATAAAAAGGCATGTTCCTAGACAAGTTTTGGCTCAGAAATACAGAAAAGGTAATTATTTGTTCGTATCTTGTCAAAAAAAGTCAAAAAAAGTTATTAAAAAATGATCTAATCAGTTTCTTACACTTAGGAAGCCATCACTCAGTCAAAAATGAAGATATTGCTTTGAAATTTGGTATAGGTATTTTCCATACTCATTTCTCTCACATATATTCCGGTTTTTCTAACATCTTTGAAAATTTTGATTTTATGGGGATTTAAAAAAAAACATTTATTTTTATTTTATGGGTCAAAAACCCAAAATTGTGAAAATCCGAGATTGCCATTTTAAAGAGAATGCCATTTTGTATCTTTGGTGAATTGCGTTTGCAATTTCCTTTAAAACTCTGTTTTCTACCATTTTTCAAATATTTATCGTTTTCCCACTAACATGACGTCATCAAAACATGATTATCTCCCAAACTACTTAAACAATTTCAATTATATTTTTACAGCATACGTATAATTGTTGTAACCTCAGTTACCGAAAATTTCAGCAAGATTCGCCGCATGTGTAAAAAGTTATTAAGGCAAAAATAGGGTTACCCCCCCCCCCCCCCCCCCCCAGTAGGGCGAGGGTTAAACCATCATTTGGAGTTGGTATTATTCATGTGTTTCTCGGACATGTAAGATTTTCGTTATGCTCTTTGAGTAGAAATAGGTAAATATTGGATGTGTAGGCTACTCCGGCAATGATCACAAAAGCACAACCTGGCCACAACACTGGAAATGGCTAGTCGAACGACACTGGTTAAACTACCTTCGATTGCGCCCACATTTGGTACACAGGCCGCTAAAGACTTCCTAAGACAAACTCCAGAGGGATTTTGCGATATATACCATAGTTAAGCTTCTATATGTGAAATAAGGGTTAATTCGGCATTGACAACCCTTTCGATTTTGCTCAAATTACAAGTGTAACCATTAACCTGCTAAGAGAGACTTTTTTGAAGCATTTCGATTTCAACATTGGGGGGTGCCGGGCTGATGTAAAGATGTAGAAATTCACACCTTTGCAATGCTCTTCTACAATTAGGACATTTATGCACAGACATTTTACCTCTATGTGCAAAGCTTAGGAAACAAAATAAGGTGTAGCTCAATAAACCTCATAATCTCGGACCCAACAGGTGCATTTCAAAAGGTAATTTCTATTTTAAATACGATAAAGTATTATCATATTGGGGGGGTGCACAGTGCACACTGCACAACACATGACTGCGGTGCTCAAATCGGCATTGGGGGGGGGGGGGAGGAGTGTTCGGCCACCCTAAAGGAGATATAGAACCACGCATACGATATTTTCCCTTTCGCCGCACGGTTAAAGCGCACTTCTGTCCACTAAAACCGCGCTTCTTTCTTTAAGAACACATCATTTCTGGTAAAGAACGCCAGGATTTATCTTATATGCCTTCTTGATTTGTATAAATGTTGTAAAGTGATCAACCGCACAACTAGAGCCCTTCATGAGACACTTTTGCATCCCCCATCCCGTTCCAGCCCATTCAGCCAGGGCCAAACCCCTTCTAATCCGAATTCATAATTGATGGGGCTCCCATTCCCACCCGTTTCAGCATACTTCACTTTTTGTGGTGCTAAAAAATTATATGGTCTGTCCAAACCCCGTTCCAACCCGTTACATTTCCAAAAATCTTGACCTATCCAGCAGGATATTCTTACCGTCAGCAGGCGAAGAAGATGTGGTAGCCGCGAAACCCTCCTCCTTTATTTCCAACGACATGATGAGACCAGGCGAGGCATTTTCTGGATCACCTGTAAAGAATCAGTCCATATGTTAACCCGCCATTGACCGGAAGTGGTGGAATATTGTCCCCCCCCCCCCCGTCGAATATTCGCGATAACTTAAAAACCGTTCAAGATATTAACCTCAAACCTTCAGTACCTTCTTTCACATCAATTATACGTCGGAAAAAATCAATCCAAGTTATTTCGTTTTTTAGATATAAAAAACCGTTTTGTGACGTCACTTTACGCGAATTTAGCGATAAAATCACCCCAAACTTTAAGCAGCTGTAAAATGACGACATTTTAAGAGAAACTATTCAAAAAATGAAAAGATAGGAAAATGAATGTTTTATCAAATTCCTATCTCGAAATTTTGAAATATTTGGGTTTTGAACCCT
Source organism: Chirona hameri (assembly GCA_036785665.1). NCBI lineage: Eukaryota > Metazoa > Arthropoda > Thecostraca > Balanomorpha > Balanidae > Chirona > Chirona hameri. Next base: position 9,712 of record JAXIVJ010001409.1, read on the forward strand.
AAATTCAACAAACCGTTTTTTAAATGCCCTCAAAATCACCATTTTCAAAGATTACAACAAAAAAACGGAACATATGTAGGAGAACACATATGGGCAATACCCAAACTAAAATTAAAAGCAATATATTTATTTTTGCCTGACTTATGCTACCCTAAGTATGGGTAACTCATGACGTCATATTTTGAAATGTTTTTTTTTTTGCTTTTAGTGACCAGAAACAGACAAATAAATGACAGCACTGTATTTTTGAGACAAACCTGGTCTAGAAAGATTCAATTTTTTTTATTTAGATTAACTATTTCAAATTTTGACCATATGTGACAAACTTGACCTGAGCCATTCTTATAAAACAAAAATGGAGCCGTGGCTCGATTTGTTTAAAATGCCTCAGGACCCGGCGCGGGAGATGTTTAGCGTCGAAACAGCGTCTTGGAAATGCAGCAGCAAAGCCAAATAATATGCAGGTATTTTACACACTGCCCAAACATAAATTTCCAGTCCTGAAGCCATTCTTTAAAAACAAAAACGAGCCAGCGACTCGTTTTTTTAAAAATAAGAATGGCCTCTGAGCTTGATACTAATCACTAACTTCACTTAATCCGCACCGTGCCGGGGGGGGGGGGGGGGCGTTTATACACCCCCTCAGGTTTTTCGAGGATATCGGAAAAACAGCCATTTTTGGCATAGCTGTTCGGGCATCAATTGCCCACATTGTTTTGTTTTTTTAAATAACTCTGGTCATCTCAGGTCAGGTCACCAGACCAGGTCACGTGACCACACCTCCAAAAAGCTTGTGGTCGCACCACAGCCAGTTTTTGGCCGATCGAGATCGTACTTACATAATTTCATAAGGTACCTACAATTCGTATATGTCGGATTTTTTATATATATCGGTGACCTAAGTTCGTGTCAATTTCGTGACCTACCCATTATAAGTGAATGGGGAAATATTCAAATGCTTCCTATTCTGAGGATACGCATGATATCAGCCCAATTGCTTCTGGATCATGTTATCATAGGCTATTCTTGAAGAACCATGTGCAATTTTCGTTCAGTGACCCCTACTGGGTCAGCCGAGGTCATCCGAGGTCACCAACACTGTTTTGCCAATAACTCTCGACAAAACAAAGATAGAGAAGTGAAACTGGCACCAATGTGTTCGTCTCGTCGAGGGCACGTCTACCAATTTGCAACATGCCCTAATTGGGTCACCATCTGACCTTGACCTGAGGTCAAATTTTTAAGTTGGCCTAACCTGGTCATCATGAATATGATTCGAAGCGTCATGACGATAAAAACACGATGGCGTCAAAGTTATTGCCTTATCATTTTCAGGTAAAAAGCTATTTGCGAAAACTCTATTGCTAAAAATAGCCTTTTTAACATTTGATGAGCTCTGGAGCCTAAACTATTTACCTGAACTCAAATCTGAGGACACCTTAGCGATTGCATTTTGCAAGAGCTTTCCATTGCGTTTATCCGTTTGTTCCTAGCTACATAGTTCCTGTGATATCTGGAGGTTTCTGGAGCGAAGTCCTAAAACTGGAAAAATTTGACCTTTGATGACCTCTGGTGACTTCAATATTGACCTGATAAACAAAATGTCCAAAATAGATTCAAAATGCTTTTTGACGAGTTTTCGAACGATGTTTTGGGTTTTTGTCTACGTCCCATAGGAGCCGAGTTCGCGGTGGGGGGGGGGGGGCGTCGAAACGCCCCCCCCCCCCCCCCCCCTCCCGGCAAGGCGAAGGTGGCGCCGAGTACCGGCATGGCGCGAGTTAAATGAGGTCTGTGGTCTTTCTCATAAATAATTTTCACAATCTTACTACTGTAGTATAATTGTAGTTTCAAGTTTACAACTTACTACTGTCGCTTGTTTCATAAAGCGTAGTACTATTGATTGATTGATTGATTCTATTGATTGTTGTAGGCTAGTAAAAATGACAAGTTAGTAGCAGCTAGGAGTGAGTCACTTCAAAACATAAATGAAGTATTATTACTGTTCCCTCGCATAGAATCTGCATGAAGAACATTTTTTCTGATAAGAGCCAGACGGCAGGATTTTATCAAGAAGCTATTTGCCGTAATTAAACTACTCCCGCCACCTTGCGTCTGAAAATAAAGATGAGCTTCTGAACTCGCCGTTGCGTAATGTAAATAAACATTCCGATTGCGTGTGTCGGGCGGTTGGTTTCGTTGTGGCAGTGTATTGCTACCGAATTCAGAAACCTGAAGACGGTGCCAGAACGTCAATACAAAGTAAGTAATATCGGTTAATTCAAACCCGGCTTGTGATTCACCTTTCACTAGTTTGACAACTTCCAAACGCCATAGACCTATAGATGGGCGGATGCTGGGCCACCTGCGTTTGGGTTGCAGGTATACTTTATGGTAAAATAAAGACACATTTTGCTTTTGTATATGGCTGTTTTGTAATAAATAGTAGGAAAATACCGTTAAGTTATTTATTTCGTGTAATCGGTAGCGTCTGAAATTATTCTTAATTTATTTAATCAATATCATTTCACATTTTTGTTGGGTGTGTTGGGTAGTGTTAACTGCTAAACAAGTATCAATGATGCCAAGTTATGTTTTAATTGGAATGCTTATCAGTAGGACATTTTACAAGGGCATTCTCGTACAGGACTTACACAATATTTAGATTTAGACAATGCGATGAATAACACTGCCTATGTAAATATTTACTTTTTTGTAGCTAATGATACCTTAGGTGGCGAAACAAAAGCAAATTCATGACATGAAGTCATCTATTACATAAATAGTGTTCTTGTTTGTTAAACAGTTCATAAACATTATTTGTTTACAGATATTTTAAACTATAACCACTGTAACTGAATATCAAGAAGTTGCAGGAAATTGTTATAATCTATAATCTATTTAATTAATATCTGTAAAATTAAAGTTTATATACTGTTTCAAAACAAGTATAACTTTATGAAATAGATGCCCCATTTAATGAACTTTGTATTTGTTTCGTCAAGTAGGGTATCATTAACCATAAATACAGTACAAATTTACTCATGCAAGGGGTAGGTTCCATCTGTATACCACCTTGTAAGCTTGTGTGTATTATTCAATATCATGATTTCTTCTCTTTTCCAGTACCTTTTCTGAGGCATCTGCCATCATACTGGACGAGACATCACAACAGGCTCTAGTGCAAGACAACCTTTGCAATTCGTCAACTGCCGTCCGTCCAAGGGCGTCGCCATCTTCTAAAAGTTTGGAGGCGGGGGGGGGGGGGGGGGGGGGGGGGGGGGAGCGGAGCCAGAGGCATTTTGAAGTAGATTCTTTCCATGCAACGCCCATAGGCGTAATGTTAAAATCTGAAAATGTTCGTACCACGTCCCCCCGCCTCCGACCCCATGCGTCCGTCTCTTGCCGAAATCCAGCGTCGAGTGAAAAACAATGCAGCAGTGTCGACGATGGGTGTGTTGTGTTGGTACCTTGGCAGCAGCCACCCTGGCGGTATCGGACTTGCGGACAACGGACACTACGAACGGGTCGAATTGAGCGTGTTTCGGAAAAGAGCGGTGCCAGTGAAACCGGTGCTCGGAGGTGGTGGATGTGTCGGCATGAGCAGACTAACGGTACAACAGCACCCCTTGTGGTGGCATGCCTACACCGCCAACTAAACAAACTTTTAAGCTTCATATACGTGCCACTTCATTTCAGGGAAACAATTATCGTGATCCGAGTAATTCGGTGAAGTATTGCTAATCCAGCCATTACTGTTATAACAATATAAAAATAAATAAATGATAAAACTGAAGTGTAAGTACCTGTGAAGGCTCATGCGAGGTGTGAAAAGGTGAGAAAGGGAGGAACTTAATGTTAGAAATGGGCACATGTTTGATGGTGAAAGTAATTATAAATAATTTGCATTATATAGAACGTCAGTCTCAGGTAGGAAGCACAAATTACTTACACTAACAGTCACACGCATTGCTGATCTCTATACCAGTTAGCCCTGTTAGTGGCAGGCTCCTGGCTACCCCTATTAGTGGCAGGGGCGGATTCGCCCCCCCCCCCCCCCCCCGGAGATCTCGAAATCTACTAGACCGATTTCCAAAATTCAAACAGGGTTTGATGATCACAAAAGCACAACCTGGCCACGACACTGGAAATGGCTAGTCGAACGACACTGGTTACACTACCTTCGATTGCGCCCAAATTTGGTACAAAGGCCGCTAAAGACTTCCTAAGACAAACTCCAGAGGGATTTTGCGATGCATACCATAGTTAAGCTTCTATATGTGAAATAAGGGTCAATTCGACATTGACCACCCCTTTCAATTTTGCTCAAATTACAAGTGTAACCATTGACCTGCTAAGAGGGACTTTTTGATGCATTTCGATTTCAACATTGGGGGTGCCGGGCTGATGTAAAGATGTAGAAATTCACACCTTTGCAATGCTGTTCTACAGTTGGGACATTTATGCAAACATTTTACCTCCAAGTGCAAACATTAGGAAACAAGTATAAGGTGTAGCTCAAGAAACCTCATAATCTCGGACCCAACAGGTGCATTTCAAAAGATAATTTCTGCTATTTCAAATACCATAAAGTTTTGTATTGGGGGTGCACACTCACATCGGCACTGGCGCTGGGGGGAGGGGGGGGGGGGTTCGGCCACCCTCAAGGAGATATAGAACCACACTATGCACCAACTCGCACTATGCACCAGTGAAATAAATAACCGTGCGAAATCCGACCGCCCCACCGATATCCGACAGTACCCGGCTTCTGATTTTGCAGCGAGCACAGGCACTGAGAGTGTCAGGTCATGGCTCAGAGCAGTACCGCACAGCAAATCGTCTTGCACGAGCTGCATTCAGAGCCGACCGGCGGCGGTACCTTGGCGCCCGCATTTTGGAACAGGGTAGAGCCAGCTTCTGGAAGTCTGCCCGGGACTTGGTGGGCAGCAAGCGGTTCAGCGCTCAGGTGCTGCCAGCTACCTCAGCGGATGACATGAACGAATTATTTGTCAATGTCGGTCCTAGCGTAGCTGCCGAGCTGGGGGCACAGCGCCCGCCCCCTTCGCTCCCCACTCGCTTGCCGAGAGTGGGTGCGTGTTCGTTCTCGCTGCATCCTGTTAGTCTCAGTGCCCTTCACCGAATTATTTCTAGTATGCGAAACTCCCCGGCTCGCGGTGCTGACGGACTTTGCATCCGCCTCCTGAAGCTCGCCTTTAACTCCATAGGTCACGTCCTTCTTTTCCTCGTCAACTCCTGCATCACGACCAACGACGTACCATCCTCCTGGAAACACGCCCTGGTGTACCCCATCCATAAAACCGGCAACCCTTCAAATCCATCCAACTTTCGTCCCATTTCAATACTTCCGGTTATCGCCAAGATAGCAGAGCGAGCAGTCCAACGCCAGCTATACTATTACCTTTCATCCAACCATCTTCTTGCTCCTACCCAACACGGTTTCCGCCCGCGACACTCAACAGAGACGGCGCTCACCTGTATCAGTGACCATATGCTTTCGGCCATGGACTCAGGCAAAATCTCGCTTCTTTGCTTAATTGACCTTAGCAAATGCTTTGACGTTATTCACCACGGTAAACTTCTAGAAAAACTTCAGACCCTCAATATAGATACTTCATGGTTCCAAAATTACTTGCACGGTCACACACAGAGTGTTAGGTTCACTGGCTCTGATGGCAAGGTTAAGATTTCCGCACCGCGTTCCATACAGCAAGGAGTCTTTCAGGGCTCATCTCTCGGCCCCATTCTTTTCTGCGCGTTTGCAAATGACCTGAGTCTTCATGCGGCTGATGCGCTTGTGGTGCAATACGCCGATGATACTCAGGTCATGATTTCGGAACCAAAATCTTGCTTGTCTGCGCTTATCGCTCGCATGGAATTGGCTCTCTCTGCTCTCGGAGATTACTTTCTTTGCAATGGTCTTAAAGTTAACGTAACGAAGTTCGAACTCCTTACCATCGGCACACGAAAAAATTTGCGCCCCCTTCCTCAATTCACCATCAAATTTCGCGATACTTCTTTGGCCCCCGTTCCGAGGCACGCAACCTTGGCGTCGTCTTTGATCAAAAAACCGCACAACTAGAGTCCTTCATGGGACACTTTTTCATCCCCCATCCCGTTCCAGCCCATTCAGCCAGACCTAAACCCGTTCCAATTCAAATTCATAATTTCAGCATATTCCACTTTTTGTGGTGTTAAAAAATAATATGGTCTGTCCAAAACCCGTTCCAACCCGTTACATTTCCAAAAATGTCCCCATTCTCACCCATTTCCATCCTGTTCCATGAGTTTCATGGGGATTCCCATTCCATGAAGGGCTCTACGCACAACGCTCCTTTCAAACCTTCCGACCTATCCTATTGCCTGCATCTGAAAATCCAAGAGAGAAGCTGTGATTAAGAGTAATCTGCTTGACCTATCCAGCAGGATATTCTTACCGTCAGCAGGCGAAGAAGATGTGGTAGCCGCGAAACCCTCCTCCTTTATTTTCAACGACATGGTGAGACCAGGCGAGGCATTTTCTGGATCACCTGTAAATAATCAGTCCATATGGTAACTCGCCATTGACTGGGGGTGGTGGAATATTGCCCCCCCCCCTCCGTAAAATATTCGCGATAACTTAAAAACCGTTCAAGATATCAAGCTCAAACTTTCAGTACCTTCTTCCACATCAATTCTACGTCGGATAAGACAAAATCCAAGCTTTAAAAAAAAAAGATATACCCCGTTTTGTGACGTCACTTTACGCGAATTTAGCGATAAAATCACCCAAACTTTAACTCTATTCCCTGCGGGGGGCAGATTCTGCCCCCCCCCCCTCCGGTAGTTTTTCATTTGCCGCTTCTAAACCGTTAGGCCTAGCGTCTTGAAACTTTGTGACTTTTCCCAACTTTGAATGGCGCGTGTTGTGTCAAAATTTTGACAAACAAAAATCGGGCCAGCAGAGGCGGTGCCAGGCTCCTGTTTTGGGAAGGGTGTTACGAATGCGGTTGTGCGGCGCATACTTCATTCGTAGTTTGCGGTGCTATAAATGCGTCAGAAACATTTTCAATGCAATATGCATCATTCATACTGGGATTATACATGTTTGTTGGCAGAGGCGCACTCAGGTACAAAAAAAAATGGGAGGCGATACCATATCTGAAATTAGGTCCAACTTCAAATTAGTAAGATGATAAAAGCGTTACTCGCATGGTACCCCCCTCCCCCAACGTTGTTTTCCTGGATCCGCCTATGCACAATATATTAAATTTAACAAATTATAGCAAGTAATGCTCACATGTTACGTTCATGTCGACTAAAAAAATCACAAACAGCACACATTTTTATCAGAAAATGCCCCCATTTTACATCCCCTGAATACGCCTACGATTTTTTGTTTTGGTATTTATCTGTTGGTATATTGAAGACCAGTACATTGGAAGCTCAAAAACGTTTGGGGCATGAACATCGGTCAAACGACATGGCCGCAAGACCTTTCAAAAAACACCAAAAATATTCGTATTTTTGCCCCCTGGCCCCCATTTTGGAGCAAAAAATGAATGTCGGGTCCCTAAAAGAAAGATCTTGTCATGACGAATCAAATGGCGTTTCCCCATCGAAATCTACCGAGCGGTTCTCGAGATCTCTGGGGAGGGGGAGGGGATCTCTGACCCCGGCTGGAGACACGGTGGCTTCCTCGGCCTCACCAGGGACGGAGTCAGGCGCCCAGCGGCGGGGCGCTGCTGCTATGCTGGGGATCGACGGAGCGGCCGCTCGGCCGCCTGCGGAGGACGGTCCAGAGGACATCGAGGCGGTACTGATCGACGTGATCCACAACAGCCTGGGGATAACGGTGAGGCGGGAAGACATCGACCACGCGCATCGTATGTCAGCGGGCGGTAGCAAGATCGTGCGCCGCTTCACGAGAGGCGGCCCCTCGTCCGTCCGCCAGCAGATCTATGACCGCAGAATCCCTCCTAGAGGTGAGCGTCCCCGGCTGTCCTTGTTTGTCAACAAGTCGTTGAGCCAGAATAGACAGCAGGAGTATATAAAACTTCTCGAGCTCAAGAAGTCTGGCCGTATATACACTGTGTATACACGGGGTGGGGACGTGTTCTATAAAGAACAGCAGTTCGGTGTGAGTTACAAGGCGAACTCGTTGGCCGACGTGGACAGGTGTCTAGCGACTAGTGCTGCGCGATATCAATGCTGAGTTAAGTGACGTAACGGCGTCACTATAGGGTGATGAGCCAAGCTGTGTTATTTCGTGTGGGGTTAATGTGGGATGATCTGACAGCGGCAGATGTCTTGTCTCAGAATATGTTTACTCAGTTCCGTGTAGTCTGAAACACGTTTACGGAGACGCAATATACGGTCATGTGTATTACTTGAGCGTTGTAGTGTGGGGGAGCTAGTGGTACGTGGTCCGTTTATTTATTGTCGGTCTTGGGTATCAAATGTGTTGTGCAGTCATTCACGAACTTCGCGCGTGCCGTTAGACTAAGTTGTGTGCACAGGTCACACTTCTGCCGCCCCGGCCGGGCTGGCTTACGCTGCCTCCGGCTGTGCCGTTGTGGCTGCGTTCCGGACGAGTGGGTCACGTGATGGGATGTCACGAGGCCTGGTGTGTGATTGGTTGGTGTCTGGTACCACCCAGTGATAGACTAGTGCGCATCACCTGGGACTTCAGGGTAAGGGTAATAGCTGCCATGGGATAACACTGAATGGAAGGGGCTTGGGTCTTATAACTACAGTTGCTGACGCCTTTGTTTCTGGCTTAGACGTAAAAACGCGTACGTCACATGTTCTTGCGAATCGGCGTGTAGATTTCGGTCATGTCTATCGCTAAGATATTTATATACGCACGCACGCACGCACGCGCGCACGCGCGCACACGCACGCACGCACGCGCACACGCGCGCACGCGCGCACGCACGCACGCACGCACGCGCGCACGCGCACACGCGCACACGCGCACACGCGCACACGCACGCGCACACGCGCACACGCGCACACGCGCACACGCGCACACGCGCACACGCGCACACGCGCACACGCGCACACGCGCACACGCGCACACGCACACACGCACACACGCACACACGCACACACGCACACACGCACACACGCACACACGCACACACGCACACACGCACACACGCACACACGCACACACGCACACACGCACACACGCACACACGCACACACGCACACACGCACACACGCACACACGCACACACGCACACACGCACACACGCACACACGCACACACGCACACACGCACACACGCACACACGCACACACGCACACACGCACACACGCACACACGCACACACGCACACACGCACACACGCACACACGCACACACGCACACACGCACACACGCACACACGCACACACGCACACACGCACACACGCACACACGCACACACGCACACACGCACACACGCACACACGCACACACGCACACACGCACACACGCACACACGCACACACGCACACACGCACACACGCACACACGCACACACGCACACACGCACACACGCACACACGCACACACGCACACACGCACACACGCACACACGCACACACGCACACACGCACACACGCACACACGCACACACGCACACACGCACACACGCACACACGCACACACGCACACACGCACACACGCACACACGCACACACGCACACACGCACACACGCACACACGCACACACGCACACACGCACACACGCACACACGCACACACGCACACACGCACACACGCACACACGCACACACGCACACACGCACACACGCACACACGCACACACGCACACACGCACACACGCACACACGCACACACGCACACACGCACACACGCACACACGCACACACGCACACACGCACACACGCACACACGCACACACGCACACACGCACACACGCACACACGCACACACGCACACACGCACACACGCACACACGCACACACGCACACACGCACACACGCACACACGCACACACGCACACACGCACACACGCACACACGCACACACGCACACACGCACACACGCACACACGCACACACGCACACACGCACACACGCACACACGCACACACGCACACACGCACACACGCACACACGCACACACGCACACACGCACACACGCACACACGCACACACGCACACACGCACACACGCACACACACGCACACACGCACACACGCACACACGCACACACGCACACACGCACACACGCACACACGCACACACGCACACACGCACACACGCACACACGCACACACGCACACACGCACACACGCACACACGCACACACGCACACACGCACACACGCACACACGCACACACGCACACACGCACACACGCACACACGCACACACGCACACACGCACACACGCACACACGCACACACGCACACACGCACACACGCACACACGCACACACGCACACACGCACACACGCACACACGCACACACGCACACACGCACACACGCACACACGCACACACGCACACACGCACACACGCACACACGCACACACGCACACACGCACACACGCACACACGCACACACGCACACACGCACACACGCACACACGCACACACGCACACACGCACACACGCACACACGCACACACGCACACACGCACACACGCACACACGCACACACGCACACACGCACACACGCACACACGCACACACGCACACACGCACACACGCACACACGCACACACGCACACACGCACACACGCACACACGCACACACGCACACACGCACACACGCACACACGCACACACGCACACACGCACACACGCACACACGCACACACGCACACACGCACACACGCACACACGCACACACGCACACACGCACACACGCACACACGCACACACGCACACACGCACACACGCACACACGCACACACGCACACACGCACACACGCACACACGCACACACGCACACACGCACACACGCACACACGCACACACGCACGCACCACGCACACACGCACGCACGCACGCACGCACGCACGCACGCACGCACGCACGCACGCACGCACGCACGCACGCACGCACGCACGCACGCACGCACGCACGCACGCACGCACGCACGCACGCACGCACGCACGCACGCACGCACGCACGCACGCACGCACGCACGCACGCACGCACGCACGCACGCACGCACGCACGCACGCACGCACGCACGCACGCACGCACGCACGCACGCACGCACGCACGCACGCACGCACGCACGCACGCACGCACGCACGCACGCACGCACGCACGCACGCACGCACGCACGCACGCACGCACGCACGCACGCACGCACGCACGCACGCACGCACGCACGCACGCACGCACGCACGCACGCACGCACGCACGCACGCACGCACGCACGCACGCACGCACGCACGCACGCACGCACGCACGCACGCACGCACGCACGCACGCACGCACGCACGCACGCACGCACGCACGCACGCACGCACGCACGCACGCACGCACGCACGCACGCACGCACGCACGCACGCACGCACGCACGCACGCACGCACGCACGCACGCACACACACACACACACACACACACACACACACACACACACACACACACACACACACACACACACACACACACACACACACACACACACACACACACACACACACACACACACACACACACACACACACACACACACACACACACACACACACACACACACACACACACACACACACACACACACACACACACACACACACACACACACACACACACACACACACACACACACACACACACACACACACACACACACACACACACACACACACACACACACACACACACACACACACACACACACACACACACACACACACACACACACACACACACACACACACACACACACACACACACACACACACACACACACACACACACACACACACACACACACACACACACACACACACACACACACACACACACACACACACACACACACACACACACACACACACACACACACACACACACACACACACACACAGTCACTTATTGCCGAAAGAAAGACCGGGCCGCCTGTGTGAAACGTGTCGGTTCCAGCCCCTCGCATCATCAGGCAACGCGTTCAGCAGCGATGTCGCACGGTACGAAAACGAACGCTGCCCGACCGCCGTTCTCATGGCAGACAGGCGCAGGTACTGGTCCTGTCGCGTGACACACTCACAGGGCCGCGCATCAGCGTAGTTACGGAATAAAGGGGCGAGGTCCGCAGGCTCACCCAGCAACGTATGCTTTATTAGCAACAATCGCCGTCTGGTAATCGCACATCTGGCGAGGCGCGAGGAGGTTCAGGCCATCCCGCGCGCGAGACACATGATCATACTTTCTGAGTCCAGCAACGACCCTGGTTGCAAAATTCACAACGTTCATCAGTCTGTTGTCGTTAGCAGCCGAACCATTGCCATATACAGAGATACAGTATCTCACGCGCGAGACGACCAGACCGCGCACAATAGTTAGCATCACGCTCTGCGGGAGGAAGTGCCTCAGGTGGCGGAGACCGATCAGGAGGCCGACACACTTTCGTACCACGTCACTGACATGTGCGTCCCAGCTAAGGTGGCGGTCAAACAGCACGCCGATGTTTTTAACGAACTGGCTCTCCTGGGTGGTCTCCCCACCGACACGCACTCTGACAGGTGAGAGGTCGCGGGTGTTCTGCCGGGTGCCAAGGAGAAGGATTTCAGTTTTGGATGCGTTCAGTTTAAGTCCGTGTGCATGGAACCACGATGATAAGGACAGTGTAGTCTCCATGCGTAGGATGAGGCTAGGAAGGTTGCGTTTATCATCGGATATAAGGACCTGGGTATCGTCAGCGTACTGGGTCACATGAACGTCTGGCGCGTGCAGGCTGAGGTCGTTGGCAAAAATAGTGAATAACAGAGGACCAAGGGCTGATCCCTGGAAGACACCCATGGTATTGGGAAGAGGCTTGGAGATCACTCTGTCACCAGAAGGGGAAGCGATGCAAACTGACTGAGTATGACCGATGAGATAGGATGAAAATCCAACCCCAACCCCGTGGACGCCATCGCCTCCCTCCGCCTAATCACCATCCTGTTCGGTTTGAATAGCGGCGTGAGTCCACTGACGAGACCGGGGGGGGGGGGGGGGGGGCGCAGAACAGGCGTCCCCCGAGCCCGGACACGGACCCAGAGGCAGTGCCGTCGGAGCTGGATTAGCTGCGGGAGTTGCAGAAGGAGGCCGCAGATTTCGTCCCACAGGAGGTGGCCGCAGACATGCGTGCCTTCTGCGTCACACTGGCCGACACCGACCAGCCATCGACGAGCGACGATCACGACTGTGGGCCTGAGGAGCCGGACCCGGAGATGGAGTCGCTGCTGCAGGAGTACGAGAGAAGTGCACCAGCCGGCAGCTCCACCGCCCCGAGCGCAGCAGCAGCCGGCCCAGGGTCAGGTGCGTCGGCGACGGACAGCGCCATGGCGTATGTGAGTGGCTTCATGGCTCGCAAGGCGGGGGATCGTTCTCTTGGCGCCCCGTCTTCGCAGACCGAGGATGGGCCAGTGGAGGCTCTCTGGCTCAGGATGCGGAGTGAAGGAGGGTTGACGGTCCCGACGGAGGCATTCTTTGAACGTTTCCGACAGATGGAAGAGGCGTTCTGCCTTCACCATGCGCTGGAGCCGAATCGGCTGAGCCGGAAACCGAGAGTGTTGGCCGCTTCTCTGAGTGTACTGCACAAGTTCCCTTCCGTACCCGCTGCTGCTAGGAGGGCCTTTGCGCGCGTTCGCACATTTATTCGCACGAAGGCGGTAAATGGTGCTCGGCACGCGGAGGTCATGGAAAAGCGGGCGGCACGGAAGCGCAAACAGTGCGTCACAAAAGCCTAAGCATATCGGGTCTCGAGTCCGGGTACGGACTACGGACAGTGTGAGTGCCGTTGTCGTGTTGTGCTGCTGCAGCTTATCGGGTCCCGGGTACGGGTACGGATAGTGTGAGTGCCGTTGTCGTGTTGTGTCGCAGCAGCTGATTGGGTCTCGAATACTGCATTTCTTCTCACATATATCCTGTTTTGGCTTCAGCTTTGATACGGCTTGACTAATGGGAAGGACCGTTTTATCGAGGAAAGATGGTATGCTATTTAATAAGAGTATATCGATTGTAACACTTATAATTTTCAGTTCTTGTTGATTGTTGTAAGACTTCATCATTACTAATATGGACCACAACAACCATTGTTAATATACATGAGTTTGAGAAGAAGGTCAGTCCCAACATTGCGCTTGAAAATGGAAATTATATTTCATATTTCCCGTTCCTGTTATCAAATTATAACAGACACAGGGCGCCATATATTGCCAATATTGTGTCCAGATGTCCGGTGTCGGAAACACAGTCATCCGACACCGCCCCCAGATGGTCGGCCGGACAGACCCGGCCGAGCACAACGCAGCAGCCGGACAGACCTGGCCGACCCCAACGCAGCAGCCGGACAGACCTGGCCGAGCCCAACGGAGCAGTCGCGTCTAAGTCGCCCGCGTGAGAACGTGTCGAATACAGTCTCCGTTCCGTGGCGTGTTTGTCCCAGGGACTACGCAACACAACAAATATAACGTTGCTCTCAACGACTGCCAATAAAACCTTTGCCTTGCCGGGATTTGATTCCATGCTCTTGGACTACATCATAGGGTCATACTTTGGCCGATAACTCGAAAACTATTGGTTGGGCTTGCCATTTCAACACCAAAAATCAAAATAGAAATGCTTTGGCTTTATTCTACGAGTATCATTTATGAATCTGATAAGAACGGTTAAAGTTGCGCTTGACAAAAATCATCGCAACATTGCAGAGGAAATGTGATGTTAGTTACCTAATTAGCACTTGCACAATTAGCACAAAATTACCTCATATTAAAAAAATCAGATTTCCTGATTCTTATCATTTAGTTATACCAAATAAAAGAAGTGAAAAATACCGCATGTTGCCGATACAACACTGTATGTAGCCACTTTTACGAGAAAAAAAACTATTGACTTCCCCGGGATTCGATCCCGCGACCTTCGACTATATCGTTGAGATGGTGTCATACTTTGGTTAAATGGAAATAATGACCTTTTGATTTTGTTAGCAACAATTTCTTAGGCTACCGTTATGGTTTTAAAAATATTTTATTTAAATTTAAGAATTAAATAAAATTATTCCCAAATTCAAAGTTGTAAGTTTGGAAAAAATAAAAAACAAGTACCTTATGTACTTCATGAAGGTCATTGACAAATTCGTCCTTCCCTACCATTGTTTACATCGAGTGCGGCATTTTTGGAGGCTCTGTGACGTTTCCGATCAAACTGAGCGCTGCTCGGACACACGCTAGTAGCGCTAGTAGCGCTTTCGTTCTCCATGGCAACCAGGTGTCAGCCAATCAAAAGCCAGAAAGGGAATACGTTCTGGCTTTTCATTGGCTCACGCCTGGTTGCCATGGAGAACGAAAGCGCTACTAGCGCTACTAGCGTGCGTTCGAGCAGCGCTCTGATCCGTGAAGCAATCCGTGAAGCATCCGTGATGCATGACTGACTATCAGTATAAGTCCTGAATAACAACAACATGCAAACTATACCAACTCCAATAAAATAAGGGCGGAATGAATTGAACCCCAGGCAAGCTAGTATTCGCAAAGCACTCGGCACTGCGCCACAATAGCAAAAGGTGAGGGAAATGCATATTGGATACAATATTATTACGTCAAAGTTTCTGAAGTGTCAACTACCATGAAATACAGTGATAAAATACCTTTAATAATTATTAACAAGAAAATTCAAACTTAAAAACAATCATTTGAATAAGTCTTTAATTAGCTTTCAACTCAAAATCAGATATATTTTGCAATGCTACACAAGAATGGCACCAGTAACGTCATTAACAAAGCCTGCTACGGGACTTGGGTATACTAATCAGGAACAACTCGCCACAATGGTTAAGTGCGCCGAGAAGCATGACAATGACTTTGTAAACAAATCGCCGACGCTAAATAGGTCGCCGTCGATGTGCATCGATGAGCTTCCGATTTTATTGCCACTTTTTCCAATCGCTGTTAGTTTTAGAAGATCGCCGGGCATATAATCACAACAAACAGAACGCACAATATATTTTCCACTCCATTGCGTAAAAAAAAATACGGGAAAAGCCCGCAGTTTGATGAGGACCAAAAGTACTTGCAAGTACCGGTCGTTAGAAGTGTGGAACGCTTATCAACTTTAACTTGAAATATCTTTCGGTAGGAAAGTTTTCATGCAAAATGTGATGAATTTACAATATATTTTGGTCTCGTCTGGCGATTTCAAGGGCTAACTCCATTTTTGTGGAAAAAGGTCATTATTTCCCTTTAATAACTCCAAAACCGTTGATTGGGCTTGACACTTTGACCAAAAAAATCGAAATAAAAATGTTACCGCTTTATTTCTGTGGGTTTGATATATGAATTTGAGGTTAAGAACAGTTCGAAAATCGAGCTGGAAAAGTAGCAATTTAACATGGGACCCTATGGGCTAGTAGTGAAAGTCACGCCCATGCTACCATATGAGTTTGGACCCCCCCCCCCCCCCATACGATAAACGATGAGATGTCGCTCTATTCGTCCGCCATCCACAAGCGGCTTAAACCTCGCCCGCGCGACGCCCTTTTTGGCCCAGCTGTTCGGGCATCGATTAGCCACATTATGTGCACTGATTGACTTCGGGTGACTACATAACACAAAGTTTGCCGTCGTACCACAGCCACAGTTTATGGCCGATCGGTTTCTTACAGGATTTCATAAGGTCATATTAGGTACCTACAATTCAAATATCTCGGATTTTTGTATATCGGTGAGCTAAGGTCAGGTCAATTTCGTGACCTCCCCATTATAAGTCAATAGGGAAATATTAAAACGCTTCCTTTCCCGAGGATACGCACGATTTCAGTCCAATTCCTTCTGGATCATGTTATCATAGAACATTCTTGATGATCCAGGTGCAATTTTTGTTCAGTGACCCCCACAGGGTCAGCCGAGGTCATCTGAAGTCACCAACACCTGTGTCAATAACTCTTCGACAGAATGAAGATAGAGAAGTGAAACAGGCACCAATGTGATTTCTCGTCAAGACACGTCTCCGAATATACAGCATGGCCTACTTGGGTCACCACTTGACCTTGACCAATTTATAATTTATACAAATTTATAAGATGACCTAAACTGGTCAACATGAATATGATTCAAAGCGCCTCGACGAGACGAACAAGATGGCGTCAGCCTTTGTCTGTATTATGTAAAAAAGGTATTTGCGAGAAAACAAACTTTCTACAAAACAGTAGCCTGTTTGACCTTTGATGACCTCTGGAGCCTAAACTATTGACCAGAGCTAAAATTTGAGAACAACAATGGCGATTGCATATTTCAAGAGTTTACGATTTTTTCTCCTGTGTGTTCCTAGCTAGCCGAGATATTTGGATATTATAACCCAAGATATTTGGGGGTTTCTGGAGCGAAATCCTAAAACTGAAAAATCTGACCTTTGATGACCTCTTGTGACCTCAATATTGGCCATGACATATATGACAATTATATAGTTTCATATAGATATAGATAATAACAATAGTCTCAAAGTGATTTTTGACGAGCTTTCGAATGGTATTTTCGATTTTGTCTACGTCCCATAGGAGCCGAGTTCGAGGGGGGGGGGGTCGACACGCCTCCCCCCCCCCCCCCCGGCAAGGCACCGAGCACTGGCACGGCGCGGATTATTGAACTCTTCAAGTAAAATGGATCAGTAGTGATTACAGTATAAAAAAGTAAAAACAAGCCGCCATATCATGTCAATGGTCAAATTGTTATGTTGACCATGTCCCTATGTAGGCCACATAACCAAAGCAGCTGGACAACACACTGAGCAGTACTGACCGGCTGTCGGTTTGGGCAGCATTGGTCTGCCCCTGCCACGAGAAGTGTCGCCCAAGGCTGAGACGGTAGGCTGGGCCGGCGTTACCAGCGTCGACGCCGTCGGGCCGCCCGGCAGAGCGTCGTACTTGGACTTGCGCTGCTTGCCGTGAGAGCTCTGCCGGCAACACGGACACTACCGTCAACACAGATGGGCGCACAATGACCATGCGAGTCGTCGTACCATTTAACGCCAATAGAAAAGCCGTCCACACTTCACACAGCTGACAGTACATGCCTTGCTAATAGCCAAAGGCAGTTCAAATGATGACACCCAGTGACTCAAAACTGCGACACTAGAGCTTCGACTTTATGCACGGATTATGCATCGATCATCATAAGCACTCCACACCCAACAGTACTCTTCATACATTTGGCACGAATGCCAGCACCAAGTATCACGACATCGTACATCGTCCAACTACTGTGAACACACCACCCAGCCTGTTCGTCATCGCCAGCCACACAGACACGTCCTGTGGGTGGCAGGTCCCGCCAGGTAAACGATACCGGGGCGTCAGACAGTGAGGTCTCACTCACTCACCGTCCGTATGTCGCCCTGCGCCCCTGCCCGCAGTCGCGTATCCACCCAGGAGATGGAGGTGCTGCGCGCCTTGCGCAGGCGCGGCACATACTCATCGCGACCTGTGTGGCCGGGGCAGGCGAAACGGGTCAGCGGCACTGGCTACGTCACATGGCTGATTGTCATTAGATTGCGGGTAAATGGAAAGATACACATATGCTCAAAGAACATCTTCTCAAATCGACTTACGAGTCAATGTACCTCCTCAGGTCACACAGCAGTCTTAGTATCGTTCACCAGCAACTGTATAGTCAGCGCATCCATTGTCTCTATTCGGTGCGACCCTTGTACGTTCTCCCGTACTCACCGTCCTTTTTACACTTCTCCACCAGTTTTGTCAGCGCCTCCTTGACTTTAACCAGCTCCATGAAGGTCAGGGCGCTGTGCGTTGGAACGGGAGCAGAGTCTACCACACACAAAGAGACAGACATGCCGCCAGCATTAGTCCTTCCTGTATCAGCGGCAATGCTGGCCGCGGTGACCCGAAGGCAACACCGCAGCGACGCAGTCAATCAGAGCGCTGGAAACTAGTCACGGAACATCACTAGTTCCTGAACGACTGATACAATAAGGATGCACAATGCACACTGCACAGTGCACATACATACACAAACCGATGGTTTTTATAAACTACTGGACGATGTAAAAAAGGTCATGTGCATTGCCCCTCTAATCAGTCATTCAGTTCCATGAAAATACCAGGTGTGGACATCACGTGACTGCATTTCGGCCTGGGGTGTTTACAATGTTTTCTTCTTTTAGTTTAACACGCAACGGCTAAGACGAATTTTGTATGGTCGCGGAACTAGGCATATTTGTATTATTTTCATGCTGGGATTCCAAATTCGTTCTATTTCACGCTAAGAAGCGTGAAATAGAACGAATTTGAAAGAATAAGATCATCTCAAGAATAAGATGCGCTATCTATTGAGTCCAAAAGATATATATATATATATATATATATATATATATATATATATATATATATATATATATATATATATATATATATATATATTATATATATATATATATATATATATATATATATATATATATATATATATATATATATATATATATATATAATATATATATATATATATATATATATATATATATATATATATATATATATATATATATATATATATATATATATATATATATATATATATATATATATATATATATATATATATATATATATATATATATATATATATATATATATATATATATATATATATATATATATATATATATATATATATATATATATATATATATATATATATATATATATATATATATATATATATATATATATATATATATATATATATATATATATATATATATATATATATATATATATATATATATATATATATATATATATATATATATATATATATATATATATATATATATATATATATATATATATATATATATATATATATATATATATATATATATATATATATATATATATATATATATATATATATATATATATATATATATATATATATATATATATATATATATATATATATATATATATATATATATTATGCTTGTATTATATTATTTTGCGGCTTTCTTTATGGGAAGCTGGGAGCCTCAACTGACAAAACCGGCGCAAGTAAACAATCCGACCATTCATTCCGTCTGGGTTCATGCACTGAGGAAAGAAGCTACCGGTATTGTATTGTATTGTAACTCAATCTTACTATCCACATCCACCCGGTACCAACCGGCACCTCGTTAAGAAGATATTATTTAAGATAAATTAAGAAGATAATGACAGACATATTATTAGGATAAACAAACAAGAACAAATTTATCAAAACGCAGAACTTTCTGTGCTATTGGTGATTTATTGTGTTGGTATATACACTACCAAAACCATGGGAAATTGGGTGTTTTGGGCTTTGGCATGATTGGTGACTACATTACCCTTCATTTGTGGGTAATAGTTCAGTAATTCACCTCCCAAATGTATGTTAGGAGGTCCCTAATATAAGAGGGTATTACTAGCGCAGGCGTCACACGAGCTGCCATATGTAACCGATGAAGAGCCTTAAGTAAAATTATCAAGATGCTATTCTCACCGCAGATATTTTCGTGAATTTAGGCCGACCCGATCTGACTTATGGCTACAAGCGAATCTTGGCTGACTTGAGACTTAAAGGGAGTGTGCCTACTGTTTTGGAATGTCAAAAATATTTTGCATACGGTAAGTAGCTATTGGTTTGATTGTTGTATATGATGAAATTCACATCTGGAGCCCCTTTAGTTGAATTTTCACTTATATTGTTGTTTTTTTTGCTGATTTGTTTCGATATCTATTAAACGATCGTCACTATGGTGATGCTATGTAAAACGGCACACATAAGACCCCAATTACCCCAATTACGGTCACATCATGTGTTCCAAACGTGTCTTTCTATGACACATCATGTGACCACATGATGTGTCATAGCAAGACACGTTTGGAACAGGACGTTCTTGCCACTGTGAACTTTATTATGTGCAAGTTTCGTAGCTCTAAATTGATATCTTCTTTAAAAAATAGCCATCGGCCATCATCGAAACGGCCATCATCGAAAAACATGATGGCCGTCCAGATTCTGTTCGGCTGCTGCTGTCAGCGTGCACGAGCTGTTTTGTTGAATTGCTATTGGCCGGCGCTAACAATATGCTAGCAGTTTAATCGAGAGTTGCAGTGCTTCTAGTAGCGGAAGCCCTCTGGAGCCTACCCGATAACTTTTCGCTTCCAGCAAGTTCCAACTTTTTGCTTCCAGCAAGTTCCTGGAGTCTTTGGAATATCTCGGCAACTAGGGCGAATCTGGAGAAACTAAGTCATGGGTCAATTCAGACAATTATGTTCTATAGACCAGTGTCAATAACCCCAAATAAGCGATGTGAGTAGGCACGCTCCCTTTAATGGCTTGAGCGGTAGGCCGACCCGATCAGACTTAATGGCGTAGGCCTGTTTACTACTCGATCGGACTTATTGGCGAGGTTAGGTTAGGTTAGGTACCATAGCCTAACATAACCTAACCTAACCTAACCCCGCCATTAAGTCTGATTGAGTAGTAAACAGGCCTACGCCATTAAGTATGTTGGTCTAAGATTCACTTGTAGCCATTAAGTCTGATCGGGTCGCCTAAGATTCACGGAAATATCTGCGGTGAGAATAGCATCTTAATAATTGTATTTAGAGACTTTTCATCGGTTACATATGGCAGCTTGTGTGACGCCTGCGCTAGTAATACACTCTTCTATTAACCCACGCGGCGCTGGGGGGGGGGGGGTAAATTTACCCCCCCCCCTCCCGGATTTTCTCAATAGCTTGAAAACGATGAGAGTTATCGAAGTGAAACATTCGGTACCATTTGCTGCATCAATTCTACGTCTTCAGATTTATTTATTTTTTAATTTGTCAAGTAGTTTGGCAGATAATGACGTTTTAGTGACGTCATGCCATTTTTTGGTGGAAAAACGTTAAATGTCTGTAAAATCGTGCAAAATCGAGTTTGTATGCAAATTGCAAAATAAAAGGTAAAAAGGAGGGAAATAACATTCTCTTCCAAATGGCTATCTCGGAATTTCGACATTATGGTTTGTTTACCAAAAAAAAATATAAAACCTTATTTTTAGGGGAAAATTTCCACAAAAGTATATTTTTTAAATAAAAATATTTAAAAAACCGGAAGATATATTAGAGAACCAAGTATGGACGATATCCAAACCTCATGAACTTAGGGAGCCATAAGTCAGTCAAAAATAAAGATATTGTTTTGAAATTTGGTTTGGATATCGTCCATACTTGGTTCTCTAATATATCTTCCGTTTTTTTTAAATATCTTTTTTTTAAATACTTTTGTGGAAGTTTTCCCCTAAAAATAAGTGTTTTTTTTTTGTAAACAAATCATAATTTCGAAAATCCGAGATAGCCATTTCGAAGAGAATGTTATTTCCCTCCTTTTTACCTTTTATTTTGCAATTTGCATACAAACTCGATTTTGCACGATTGTACAGACATTTAACGTCCCCCCCCCCCCCCCCCCCAGCGCCGCGTGGGTTAATAGAAGAGGGTATTACTAGCGCAGGCGTCACACAAGCTGCCATATGTAACCGATGAAAAGTCTCTAAATACAATTATAAGATGCTATTCTCACCGCAGATATTTCCGTGAATCTTAGGCGACCCGCGGATCAGACTTAATGGCTACAAGTGAATCTTAGACCAACATACTTAATGGCGTAGGCCTGTTTACTACTCAATCAGACTTAATGGCGGGGTTAGGTTAGGTTAGGTTATGTTAGGCTATGGTACCTAACCTAACCTAACCCCGTCATTAAGTCCGATCGAGAAGTAAACAGGCCTACGCCATTAAGTCTGATCGGGTCGGCCTACCGCTCAAGCCATTAAAGGGAGTGTGCCTACTCACATCGCTTATTTGGGGTTATTGACACTGGTCTATAGAACATAATTGTCTGAATTGACCCATGACTTAGTTTCTCCAGATTCGCCCTAGTTGCCGAGATATTCCAAAGACTCCAGGAACTTGCTGGAAGCAAAAAGTTATCGGGTCCAGAGGGCTATCCAGAGGGCTTCCGCTACTAGAAGCACTGCAACTATCGATTAAACTGCTAGCATATTGTTAGCGCCGGCCAATAGCAATTCAACAAAACAGATCGTGCACGCTGACAGCAGCAGCCGAACAGAATCTGGACGGCCATCATGTTTTTCGATGATGGCCGTTTCCATGATGGCCGATGGGCATTTTTTCTAAGAAGATATCAATTTAGAGCTAAGAAACTTGCACATAATAAAGTTCACAGTGGCAAGAACGTCCTGTTCCAAACGTGTCTTTCTATCATGATGTGACCGTAATTGGGGTAATTGGGGTCTTATGTGCGCCGTTTTACATAACATCACCATAGTGACGATCGTTTTATAGATATCGAAACAAAAAATAAGCAAAAAAACAATATAAGTGAAAATTCAACTAAAGGGGCTCCAGATGTGAATTTCATCATATACAACAATCAAACCAATAGCTACTGACCGTATGCAAAAATATTTTTGACATTCCAAAACAGTAGGCACACTCCCTTTAAGTCCCATCAAGTCAGCCAAGATTCGCTTGTAGCCATAAGTCTGATCGGGTCGGCCTAAATTCACGAAAATATCTGCGGTGAGAATAGCATCTTGATAATTTTACTTAAGACTTTTCATCGGTTACATATGGCAGCTCGTGTGACGCCTGCGCTAGTAATACCCTCTTATATTAGGGACCTCACCAACATCATATATTTGGGAGGTGAATTACTGAACTATTACCCACAAATGAAGGGTAATGTTGCAGTCACCAATCATGCCAAAGCCCAAAACACCCAATATCCCATGGTTTTGGTAGTGTATATACCAACACAATAAATCACCAATAGCACAGAAAGTTCTGCTTTTTGATATATTTGTTCTTGTTTGTTTATCCTAATAATATGTCTGTCTACTACCTTTCATGAATGTTCAGTGCATGCTCAGATAGGTAATATGCTATCAAAAATAGGCATTGAACAAAATAGGCACATCCGAAATTGGGATTGTGCCCTAACTTATTTTTACAAACAGGACTATCTATTCAAGTTTCAACACTCACCTCTACTTGTGTTTAGTCCTGTGATCCCATTCTGGACAACCCAACTACCTACTCCAACGTCCACCATCGCCAAACGAACAACAACCACGGCGCCTAGCGCCCAACAGTCAACACAGCGCCTGTCACGGTCACAGCCTGTCACACCAACTCTCACCAACGCTTCGAACGAATTCAATCGCCCAATGGAAGATAACATGGGCCTGTCACACGGGTGGCACAAAGTTGGAAGGATTTTGCAGCCTATGTCGAAATAATTGCGTTCAGAACATGCTCACAGCGTCATTTGGACCAATCAGCGACTGCTTTTATGGCAGAATTCCACGCTTGTCAAATTGGACACGGAATCATCGAAGTAACTTGAATTGCCGAAATAGGTCTTTTTAGCCAGAATTTTTCACTTTTTTTTAGATGATTCCACCCGGTTGTTGTCGCAAACGCTCGTTGGTGAGTTGGAAGGTTTTTGCAGCTCTGAATATACCTGTGTATATCTTGCTGATTCTTGTTATGACATTTAACCCTGGAAGCGCTGGGCTCCTCCGCGTTCCGCGAGCGGCTGGGGGGGGGGGGGGGGGGGGGCGTCCCCCTTAGAACTCGGCTCCTATTAGGTGTGGGAAGAAAAACCGTATCCCGTTCAATAGCTCGCAACAACAATTGAGTGCGAATTTTCGGCCATTTTTTTTTTGCTCAGGTCAATATCGAAGACACTGGAGGTCACTAAATGTCACATATCCACGGAATAGTTTTTCTTGAATAACTTTTGACACAATCAAGATGAGGACAACGCCATCGCGACTCTCTCGTCAATACGCATCGAATGATGTATGACATGACCTACCTAGGTCAAAGTGATGACCTTGACCTCGCCAATCGTCATACGCGTCAATAGGCGTCGAATGATGTATAATATGACCTAGCTAGGTCAAAGTGATGACCTTGACCTCTGGTCAAGGTGACACTTTAACCTAGCTAGGTCATATTATTCATCATTCGACGCGTCTTGACGAGAGGATCACGATGGTGTTAAACCCATTGCTCTATCTTAATTAGGTCAAAAGTCATTGACAAAAACTAATTTGACCTCACGGTGACCTTGCAGAGGTCACTGACCATAAATTTCACCTCGGTGGTATGACATGGCCCAAAACTAGTTGCTAGAGCCAACATGAACTAAATATATCCCCTTACAACTGAGAAATATGAGTTTGTTTTTTCCCCAAAGGGTTACATTGAAAAGGTCACGATTATAACTTGGCCTTAGGTCACTGATATAGAAAATCCGAGATTCACGAATTGCAGTCCCTAGTGACCTCATGACGTGCCATGAGTTTCATGTCACTCAATTAACAACTGTGCCGGTGGTGCTACCTAGAAGTTGTTTGATGGTCATGTCATTTGACCTGACCTGACCTGGCCGGGACCCATTTTTTTTGCAAAAACATGGCCTAGCTATTCATTTCAAGTTGCTGAAAGTTTCAAGGCGATATCTCTGTGCATTTTCTGATTATGGCGGAAAAAACAAGGGACGGCGAAAAAACGCCCACCCGCGCCCTAAATTTGGCCCAATTTCTAAAATTGACTTAATTTCCAAAAAGATAATTCCTTAATGCCTATATAATATAAAGTCCCGTGTAAACGCGGTTTCTATCTACACTACAATTTGCGCATAAGCATCTCAAACATGCGTAGCCAAATCATATTGTAACACTCAACCTCCACTGATTTAGTAAAATGTTTCACTATTTGGCACATGTTACGTTTCATCGTCAATACTAGAGATGTACCTAGGGACCGATGATTTTGAGTATCCAAGCCCACCAAAGACAATCGGTAGCAGATCTCCCGAGAAAAAAACACCTCTATTTATTACGTTTCAAACTTTTGACACCATCTGTTCCCCGTGCTTCTCTCATTTTTACCAAACTCCAGAAAGCCTGTGCGCAGCTTCCGGACAGCTATGCAGCAACTTGTTGACACCAGTCATCATCCGTTGGTTATGCCTTCCCAAATCATGCGCGAGACCGTCTCCACATTCGTTGCGATTTTTTTTGGTAAAAATCAGCGATGTATTGCGCCAACTGAGCACACATACCTGCTACGAAAATACCGTATCGGTTCACAACTACTGCGTGTTGTCATTGACCTCATTTTGTCAACTTTCGACAGTTGTACCGCACATCAGTAGCACACGCACCTAAAATTCGCACATGAGTAGCACACGCAGTCAACTTACACGACATGGACAAGGCAATTATCATGTAACAGATCCCATGCTGTAGGGGGCCAGCTAAAAAAAGAAGTGACCGAAATCCGCGAAGTTTCTTTTTTTTAAACGGTGGGGCCCGCACAAAAGGGGGCCCGCTCTTAGGGCTCTGACCCCCCCCCCCCCAATGGAATCCTGCGTGCGCTACTGCTGTTTGATAAATCTTCTTAATTTTATATAAATACGATCAGTTATTGATTTAATATTTTCTTAAACTAAAATGATGAATTTATCAACTTCAGTTACGGGCATATTGTTTGTATTTTTGTTTTGTAATTAGTATTATTAGTATTTCACTTCAGTTACGGGCATGTAGTGTGCATAGGGTGCTACTTGCCTTGAGATGTTCTTCTTCGGTTTAAATCCCATACTTTTGATGCCCATTTTGATCACGTGACTAATTGCCTATATGAACCTTGGAAAATACAAGCTGTATAGCAATTCCTATTAACCCGCGCACTGCAGGGGCTTTGCGCCGAACACGAAATGCAGGGGGGTTGATTTCCGCCCCCCCCCCTGAGATCTCGAAAACTACGCTAAGTAGCGAGAAGCGGAAAAGGGCATTTGATAGCTTCATACATGTTCTATCGAAAGTATTTCAGTGTTCTTTTAAGTCAGCTCAAAATTGAGATCGCCAGAGGTCATCAAAGGTCAAATTTTCCAGTTTTTCCTGTTTTAGGACATCGCTCCAGAAATTCCCATATATCTCAAAAACGATGCTAGTTAGAAACAAACGGAAAAAGACAAACGCCAGCTAGTGAAATTTGCAATCGGTAAGGTGTCCTCAGATTTGATCTCAGGTCAATATTAGAGGCTCCAGAGGTCAAAAAGGAAGAAATGCCTTTTTTTTGCTAAATCGTTTTTTTGCTATTAACTTTTTACTTAATAAAAATAACGGAAACTGTTTACGCCATTGTGTTTATCTTGTCAAGGCGCTTCGAATGATATACATGGTGACCTTGTTAAGTCAACTTAACAATTTGACCTCAGGTCAAGGTCAAGTGGTGACCCAAGTAGGGCATGTTGCATATGGGAAGACGTGTCTCGACGAGACAAACACATTGATGTCTGTTTTACTTCTCTATCTTCATTATGTCGAGGGTTATTGACAAAAAAGTGATGGTGACCTCGCATGACCTCAAATGACCCAATAGGGGTCACTGAAAAACCACTTGGATCATCAAGAATATCCTTTAATAACATCATCCAGAAGTAATTGGACTAATATCATGCATATCCTTGAAATAGGAAGCATTTGTATATTTCCCCATTGGTCAATATCGTAACCTCCCCATATGGGGAGGTTACGAAATTGACCTGACCTTAAGTCACCGATATCAGAATTCCGAGATATAAGAATTGTAAGTACTTATGCCCTCATGACATCCTGTAAGGTTCAAACTGATCGGTGAAAAACTCTGGCTTTGGCACAACTGCAAACATTTTTGGAGGTGGGGTCACTTGACCTGGTCTGGTGATCTGACCTGAGATGACCCGAGGATTTTTTTCTTTCAAAGTGTGCGCAATTGATGTCCTAACAGGTGTACCAAAACCCGGCGAGGCTGTGCGCCGCCGATTTTTCGCTATCTTTGAAAAACCTGAGTGGGGGGGGGGGGGGGCGGACATCAACCCCCTGCAGTGCGCGGGTTAAAGGGAGTATGCCTACTGTTTTGGAATGTCAAAAATATTTTTCATACGGTAAGTAGCTGTTGGTTTGATGGTTGGATATCATGGAATTCACATCTGGAGCCCTTTTAGTTGAATTTACACTTATATTGGTTTTTGCTTATTTTTTGTTTCGATATCTATCAAACGATCGCCACTATAGTGATGTTATGTAAAACGGCGCACATAAGACAATACAATTACAGTCAAATCATGCAACATAGAGAGACAAGTTTTGCACAGCATGTTCTTCCCACTGTGAACTTTATTATGTGCAAGTTTCGTAGCTCTAAATTTATATCTTCGTCGAAAAATGGCCATCGGCCATCATCGAAAACCATGATGGCCGTCCATGTTCTGTTCGGCTGCTGCTATCAGTGCGCACGAGCTCGTTTGTCGAATTGCTATTGGCCGGCACTAACAATATGCTAGAAGTTTAATCGATAGTTGCAGTGCTTCTAGTAGCGGAAGCCCTCTGGAGTCTACCCGATAACTTTTTGCTCCAAGCAAGTTCCTGGAGTCTTTGGAATATCTCAGCAACTAGAGTGAATCTGGAGAAATGAAGTCATGGGTTAATTCAGAAAATTATGTTCTATAGACCAGTGTCAATAACCCCAAATAAGCGATGTGAGTAGGCACACTCCCTTTAACCCTATTTGTAACAGGCTCCTGGCTACCCCTATTTGTAACAGGGGGGATTCCACCCCCCCCCCCCCCCCCCCCACCGGAGATCTCGAGATCTACCCGTCCGATTTTCAAAAATGCAACGGCGTTTGGTTCCCCTCAACACGATCTACATTTCTAAAACATAAAAAATCAAAAAATTTGATATGGGGCAACAGGGGGGGGGGGCAAAAACTACAAATTTGAGTGGTATTTGTGATCCAACACAGCTATCATGTTTATAAACCGATTTTAACACAACCAATGGGAATCGATAGAGATTGAATTGGAAATTGATATATGACGGTGACTTTTACAAATTCAAAAATAATAGGCGTGTGCAGGTCACTCAATATGGGGGTGAGGTATATGCGTAATAAAACTATTTGTTTACGTTTTTTATAAATGAAATGGTTTGTTATTGTGACATTAGACAAAACAGTAATAAATCATATTTTCGCCATAGGCGGTACCATGTTAGTGAAAAAGGGAGGTCAAATAGGGCAAAATATTAACCGCAGGCAAGTTGCTACCCAGCACTATAAATAAGTTACTGATCGTAGATAGTTCCTTTTTGCATGTTGTACTTCGTCATAGGCGTATCCAGGATCTAAACTGGGGAGGCGCAAGACCTTTTGATAAGTATATTATCCGCTAGTATGATACTAACTAGTCAACCGTGACTATTTCACTTACAACTTCAATTCACATTGCTTACCACCCTTTTTACCCTACCTGGACTCGCCTATTATCTTATAATCGTTCGTAGAGTACCCTGTGGTGCGTGTTTCATCCGAAAACTGCAGTATGTCATGTCATTGTAGCCCCATGCATCTTAGTTTCTTTGCAATAATATGACACCCTTTCTTCCATTCCTGAGCGCGCCTCTGAAAAAAACCATTTTATTCACTCTCCTGGCCTCATATGTGCATATAACAATATAAGCTAGCCGTCTATTGCGCCGTAATCGCTGGCATATCGTCATCACCAGGCCAGTCACCCCCTTTTCATGTGCCTGAACACGCCCCTGCAACTCTATATGTAATATATTATGCAAATAATGGAAGGAGAAGTTATCTTTTACATCTTTATAGCTATAAATGCCGATTACATCGCTCTATTTGCTTCCCGCCAAACATTGAATACTTCCTGGACCCCCCCCCCCCCCTTTCAAGCCCCTGAAACCGCCTCTGCCATGCAATTTGTATGATATTTCAATAACATCAACCAATTTTCACTTGTTGCAATCACCGTAAGCCAATGTAACTCCTTCATACTTGAGGCAGTTGGAAGAAACCGTGAAGATCGCATTTCCCTATTATCGCCAAATGTCGCCGCTGAACCCTCCCAAAACCGTGCCCTGGAACCGCCTCTCTTCAGGTTAAGAACTCAAAAGTTTGACTCCAAATGCGGAATTCAATTCTCGGAAAAGTCCCAAAATGTCATGGGCCTGCTCCAAGCCGTTCTGGAGATATCTGCGAAAAACATGAGAGGGGGGGCGGAATCCCCCCCCCCCCCCCCCTGTTACAAATAGGGTTGAATTAAATAATAATAAATCAATAAAAATACAGGATGCATTAACTCACAACCACGTCCGGCTCCAGAGCACCCGTGGCTGGTATCTCCGCCCGGCCTGTGTGAGCTACACCGGACACGGATGGCGGAAGCAATATGCGGACCGGGATGGTGTGTAGTGTGTGTCCGGCCTGTGTGAGCTACACCTGGCACGGACAGCGGGAACAGTATGCAGAACGGGACGGTGTGTAGTGTGCCCGGCCGACTTTCAGATAGGTGCGAGGCACAGAATGGAGCATCCCCGGCCCAGCCTCACCGTCATTGTCGGTCCTCTGCAGCACCAGTCTGTCGCGCACCACGGCCACGCGCAGGTCACGCTCCGGCAGCCGCAGCACCTCGATCGGACCCGAGTGTCTCGCCGGCGGCCGACCGGCCTGCAGATGCACCACGCCAGTCCCTGGTTGAATCGGCACCTGAATCCCTCGGCCACAGAATCTACCACGACCACCGCGACCCCTGCCCCGCGGTCGGCCGCGACTGGGCGTCAGCGGCAGTCGGACGGGGACTGGGGCGAGCACCGGGGAGCGGCCGCGGCCCCGCGCTGCTCCCCTGCCGCCGGAGGGCCAGATGATCGTCATCGGAGGGCCGACACGGGCGCTGCCGCGGAAGCGCCGGTCATGAGAGGTGGGCTTGTATGGCCGGCCGTAGTCGGAGTCGGTGGTCGTGTGACTGCCTTGGGTCTCGGATATTGTCCAGGTGGGGCCATCCCCCATTGGTTCATCCTCCAACTCCTCCTCCACCTCCAGCTTGACGTAGTCGGTGAAGATATCGGGACGCGGGGTGATGTCCTTACCGTCCACCCTGCGACGCACATACACAGACAAAGCGGAAAAGTCACACAGATAACAACAAATGCTAACAACTAGCTAACAACAAATTCTACATTCCTTCTTTGGTTAAACAATCACTCCAACAGATCTTGTGAATCACTCACCCATCTCTCTATATTTCGCCACTTCGGCGTTCCATTTCTATCCTCCAGAAAGACTCAACATGATCTGCTATTTCTCAAAGGACTTTTCACAGGTAAAATCAACTCTGCAGAACTCTTGGGGGAGTTTCCTCTGCATATTCCCAACCGCTCGACGCGCACGAGACCCCTCTTTGCTTTTTTATAATTTCGCCCGCGTTAGCACGGTCCACTCTGAAATAGTATGTTGTGTGACCAGACACCAATCTGTTCTTGGCTGAGACAAAATGCGACTTTTTCAGTCTTGGTGTCACTGCTTACAAAGGTCATTTCGTGAAATACATAAGCGACACGCCTCCACTACCTGGCCATTCGTAGTTGCCACAGATGATGAAGTTTTTACTGTCACCATTCTTTATTGTAAGTAATATCGTATCGTATTGTTCATCGTGTTTTTATATGTATTTGTATGTATTTTGTTATTATTTAGATTGAATTATTTATTTTTAAGTGAATTTTATTTTATTTGTATTTCTACTTTTAATAGTACCTGACTTCAACAGTCAGTGGGTGTCTCAGCCCGTTGGTGATATGGATGAATAAAGAAATGATACAACTATAGCGAACAGTCAGTTATTCACCGACTGAGATGACATACACCTGCTCGCCTGAGCACATAACATGTCTTGATCTTCTAACTTTGACACAAACACGACACTCGGAATATCGTTCCAGCATACAAATGTGTTAATTATCAAACCGAAGCTAACTATCACGCTGATCGGACACATCCTGATAGCAGCGGAGCGCAGTCGGAGCTGAGCGGCAACCAGAAAGCAGGCCTCAGACTGACCTGCCGAGGGCGCGGCGCTGTTCGAAGGTGATGGCCGACAACTGGACACCGTCCGGCTCGGGCAGCACCTCGTCACAGCGGCGCATCACCGGCCGCAACTCCAGGCTCAGCACCGTCTCCACCGTGACGAACTCGTCTCCGCGCGCCCACTCCTCGGCCACTACCTCAGACACGTCCAGCACGACACGCTCCAGGTCGAGCGGAGCAGCTGAACCGCTCGGACCGGGTGTAGTGTCCTCCATCGCCTCCACTGGGTCACTCTGTATGTAGTCTGAACCATACGTCCAAAAGACAATCAGGATGTGTCAGAAGGTACGCCTACATTATTTGTTTTTCTAGTCACAATTAAGAAAACATAAAAAGAGCAAACATAGTAAAACAAAAGATGTGATGCAAATTATATCGAAAACAAGACTATTATTTGTATGGTCTGACACAAAACTATCATAACTATATATAACACAGAACTATATGCAAAAAGTGTCAATTTACAATCAATTTTGGTCTCGTCTCGGAATGTCAAGTAATAACCCTATTTCTGTGGGGAAAAAACAATTATTACCCTTTTCATTGGAACTGGTTGAATCAACTAATACCTGAGGTAGTTGAAGGAGAACTAGTTGTTGGGTCATTCGGTTCAGCTTTGATCTTCTTTAATATTTTGAAACCAGATTTCGAGTTCGGTGGGTCATCTGAAAGAAGATACAGCAATCAATGTCAACAAGAACAGAAAATAAAATAATATATCCTATAGTAACATCTACGCTCAATGCTCATAGAGTACAATGGGCCCACCCAAATTTAGAAGTTTTGTACCGATGACGTCAGCTCTCGTTATGGCCGAGTGTACATGTTTAGAAAGAAACCTCGATTTGATATGATCGCGATATTCTATGGATGAATTATGTGTCACGCCGTGTGATATTGGACCAGATTGGAGTTATTTAAGTATAATTTCAATTGAAATAACTATGCCTCGAATGCAGTCTTGTGTGCGGCGAAGCAAATATTTCAACTACGGTGTTCAGGTGAGTGCGTCATGCTATTGCATTTACCAACAGGTCCCTCTTTTCCTATCAACGTATTTAATAATTATGTTGTGATTTACATTTCAAATATCACAAGAGCATAAGCCAGACAAAATGGAATTTGCTTTTCATAAATGAATCTTAGCATTAGGAGACATTATTTGGGTAGGTACCTGCAAAGGATTAACAGCTTTGTTTGTTCAGCATAACAGAGAACGGAAGGTTGTGGACACCTTTCATTAACCCTCGCCCTACGGGAGGTGTTCTAAAACGACCAACGGGGGGAAGGGCCCCTCAGGATTTTCTTGCATAACTTTTTACACATGCGGATAATATTGCTGACATTTTCAGTAGCTGAGTTTACAACAAGTATACGTATGCTGTAAAAATTGCATTCAAATTAGTTAAGAAATTTGGGAGATTAATGATGTTTTGATGACGTCATGTTGGTGGAAAAATGATAAATGTTTGAAAAATCGTAGAAAACAGAGTTTTGAAGAAAATTGCAAACGCGATGCAGCGAAGATATAAAATGTCATTTTCTTTAAAATGGCAATCTCGGATTTTCGAAATTTCGGGTTTTTTACCCCTAAAATGAACAAAAACTGACTTTTTTTGGAAAAATCACCACAAAATCAAAAGTTTTAAAGATGTTAAAAAAGGAATATATGTGAGCGAACTGAGTATGGACAATACTCAAACCAAATTTCAAAGCAATATCTCTATTTTTGACTGAGTGATGGCTCCCCAAGTGTAAAGAACTTATTACGCCATTTTTTTAATAACTTTTTTGTAATTTTTTGGACCAGATACGAATAAATAGTTACCTTTTCTGTATTTCTGAGACAAAATAAGTCTAGGAACATGTCTTTTTATTTACATTTATCAATATCTAATTTTGAGGTTTTCTGACAGAGCAAAATCGCTGTTTGGACGTGGTCGATCGAGGTCATTCACTTGACCTGGAAGGTCACTCGTTGACCTGAAACCTAAAAATTGCATACCGTTAGATTCCAAACATGACAGGCAACATGTTGGTTCTTACCGCGTTGCTCTATCTTGCTTGGTTTTGGAAGTTAACAGGGGTTATTTTTAGGACCCCCGCCCCCGTAGGGCGAATGTGAAAAAGTTCCCGTAGGGCGAGGGTTAAGTCCGATCGGGACGAAACCTAAGATTCTCTCGTAGCCATTAATTCCGATCGAGACGAAACCTAAGATTCGCTCGTAGCCATTAAGTCGGATCGGGACGAAACCTAAGATTCGCTCGTAGCCATAAGTCCGATCGGGACGAAACCTAAGATTCGCTCGTAGTCATTAAGTGTGATCGGGACGAAACCTAAGATTAGCTCGTAGCCATTAATTCCGATCGGGACGGCCTAAGATTCGCTCGTGAATACAAGCGACTAGCCTTCGCCGGGATTCGAACCGGCGCCCCTCCGCTTAGGCGAGCAGCCACGGAGCTGCGAAGGCATATGGCTGTGGAGGTTTTCTTCCGATGCGATATCTCTATTTCAAAACAAAAAGTCGTGGTTAAAAAGGTACGGAGACTGCAACGTCACTGTGACGTCATATTCGACCAATTAAATGCATTTGTGCGAATGGTTGTTATACTTCGGAAATTTGCGACGGGGGGGGGGGGGAGGATTTCTAGTTGCGACATTATGAAGCTCGACTATAGCTTGATGTCTGGCAATGTCCTTTACATTAATAATTTTGAGCTTTAAATAGATTGGGTTTGTGGGGGCTAGTCCTGGTTAATAATCAACAATCCTGAATATCTTTTTCTGTAACATAAATAATTTGTTAAGGAGTGATTGCGGTGCGTTTCCCCATACCAGACAGCAGTAATTAACATAAGGCAGAACTAATGCATTATACAACAGAAACCAGTGTGTGTGACCCGGGAAATATCTAGAGCGGCTTATAATCCCTAGATTGAGACTTATTATACTTGAAATATGCATAATGTGACTCCCACTTGAGT
The DNA here is from genome assembly GCA_036785665.1 of Chirona hameri. Classification (NCBI taxonomy): domain Eukaryota; kingdom Metazoa; phylum Arthropoda; class Thecostraca; order Balanomorpha; family Balanidae; genus Chirona; species Chirona hameri. The sequence goes on from JAXIVJ010001409.1 coordinate 44,919, forward strand.
TCTTCGTCAATGTATACCCCAGGATACCTCACAGTTTATGTATGTTCTACATTTATACCATTTAATATTACATTGATGTCTACATTAACCTTTTATTTATTGTATATTTGAGAGAATGTTGTATTGGTGTTCAAGGACAGTTTGTTTCCTTGTAGTCGTCTGTATACCTTTGGGAGTTCTGTATTCAAGTTATTTTGCAATTCAAAAGTGGAATCAGCCTCAAAGAAAGGGCTGTATCGTCAGCATAAAACAATGACGTAAATGTATATAAAATCATGGGAAAATCATGTATGTATAAGATGAACAGAAGGGGGCCCAGAATAGAGCCCTGGGGAACCCCAATACTTATTTGACGTAGGCTTGACTTGACTTTGTTATGCTCTACACATCTATATTACTATTTTATAAACGTCTGTCTGTATGTCTGTCTATCTGTCTGTCTATCCGGCACCGCTCAGTTTATTCAGTTTAAAATCCCAGTTAATGCACGTGCTGAATTGGTGCGGATACCTCCATCCCGGAGATGCCAGCTAATCGTCCAGCGGAGCGGACGGGTTAGCACGAGTTGATATCTATTTGATAAGTATGAGTCTATGACTGCCAGAAATGTATATGTGGTACCATATGAGTGAGATTTAAGCAATAATATTCTGTGATCAACAGTATCAAATGCCTTTTTTAGGTCTAGGTAGATACCACAATTCATTTGGTTGGATTCAAACCCCCTGATTACTTTATCTTGCAATGTATGTTGAATATCCCTTCCTAAATCCAAATTGGTTGGCACAAATTATGTTATTGTTGGAGACATATTCCATGATCGGACATGGATCACTTTCTCTAATAATTGTGATATATATATATATATGGAAGGATACTGATCGGTCTATAATTAGTCATGTGTGTTCTATCACCTGATTTATAAAGGTTTTATGACAGCAATTTGTAGTCTGCTTGGAAACTTCCCTTGGTCAAGACAGATATGTATAAGGTGAACAAGCTTGTCTATGATTGCCATGAATGTTAGCTTAAAGATTTTTGCGTTTATCTTATCCACTCCATGTCTCACATTTTTCATGTTTTTAATGATAGATATAAGTTCATCATTATTTGTATGTTGCAAATTATTTGTTGTGTTTTTGCAAGGGTCCCCAAGGAACGCAAGAGCCTCCTCGGGACACCCTTTCATGTTTTGTTGCATGTTTTTGCCAACTGAGTTGAAGATGGCATTAAAGTCCTCTGCAGTTTCTAAATTATCCTCAACATGTTTGTCTTCATTGTTTTAAATCAATTTGGAAATTTCTTCTGATATGATTGTCCAGTAGCATGAGTGATGAGAATTTTCCACATTTTTTTGCATCAGCTTTATTAGCCTCAAGCTCATCCTGTATAAATTTGTGTTTGGCACCCCGAATCAAAGTGTTGAGAATATTTATGTACTTAACATATTTGTTTATATTTTCTTGTGCGGGGTTCTTTTGTTTTATGTTAAAGAGTTTGCATCTGTTGTCTATAGATGCCAGGATAGATGGTGATATCCAGGGTTTTATTGGAGTATTTTTACGATTTGGTCTATATTGAAAGCTGAATTTATCTATACCAATTGCATATGCAGTTATGATTATATCACCAGCAGTTTCAGGACCAGTGATGGCTTCAAAGCATTCCAATGATTGTTTTAGGTGTTCAGTTAAATCTGGTATTTTGTGATAATCAAATTGATGTTGTATTTCACTCTTGTTTCCTTTGGGTTGACTGCAAAGTCTAGTGTAGTAAATATTGGAAAATGGTCACCTGTATCATCAAGTATTATTCCAGATTTATTCACAAGGGTTAAGCTATTGCAAAATATGTTATCAATGAGTGAATAACAAGTGTTCTGCACCTTTGTGGATTTATAAATTAATGGAAGAAAACCCGATGATGCTGATAAATTGAGAAAAAAAAATATAATGCTGCACCCCCTTTTGAAACTCAAGAGATCAAGATTGAAATCACTACAGATGAAGGCAACTTTATTCCTCATTTGAATAATATCTAGTGCATTCTCTAGTTCTTCTATGAAACTGTTGTTACTAAGGTTAGGGGGTTTATATATAAATTGTTTCTTAACTGATATTCAATAAGTAGGGATTCTGTACAACTTAACACTTTGGGCAATAGTTGTATTTTTCTGACATCATTATTCACATAAATTGCAACCCCATCCCCAGTACCATCAGTTATGTTGTCAAAATAGCAAGAGTAACCATTTATGTTTCTTTTCTCTTCAATTTCCTTGCACAGCCAGGTTTCTGACACATATTATTGACCACTTGCGTTTAGTTCTAAACAAAAACACTTCAAATTCAGCAAATTTGTCATCTCAAAGCAAGGACCTGGCATTTACATCGATGATGGTGAACTTGCTAGGGTATGAATCAGCTGGGCACTCAGATACAGTACCAGGGACAAGGAGACTATAGTATTTACAGTTAGTTCTAATGTTTTCAAATTAATGATAGGTATTGGTATGGCTTAATCAGCGGGGCCCATGACTGGGAAAGGGCAAAATATATGCTGTTCAAGGGATGGTGCATGGT
>JAXIVJ010001409.1:52500-132500 GCA_036785665.1 Chirona hameri
CGCATGAGGTTGTGGTTGTGTGTGTGTGTGCAGTACTGGTGTTGTGCAGGGCTGCCTTGAGGGCTACTTTGTTTAGTGTGTCCTTTATCTCCTGTTCAGTGAACCAATGTTGGATGCGGCTGTATCTTTTTTGTAGCACTGTCCCTGGCCATAATATTTCAGTTTTTTTTTGTATGATAGTTCAGCACCTTTGCTTCTTCCTCATTTCCTCCAGCAGATTGATCATTTTTGATCTTTTCTCAGTTAAGTTTTCGCGCTGTGATTTTGTCTCCCAGCTGCCAACCTTGCCCAAATTTTGCCTCATACACCGCACCACGATCATCATGGTCCTGGAATTTTACTGACTCTTTTTGTTGCGAAGTCTGTGGCAGGCCACAATTCCCCCTTTAGTTCTAAATTGAGTTTCTCTCTAAGATGACCATCAGTTTCCCTGGTTTCACCAGGGGTCTCCCTCTCCCTGTCATCGGAAGGCACCACCCAGGCTGAGGAGGTTTTGCGGTTGTACTGCTCCACTTGGTCCAGGTTTCTTTCTACTTCGATAAACCTCTGCCCAGAGTTCTTTGTTTTCAGTATTCAGTTTTTCAATCATCTCACTACTTTTTTGTATGTTCAGCTTTTAGGTTTATTTCCTCATGCAAAGTAGCGGACTCTTTCTTCACTGCCTCCACAAGTTTCTCGATCGCTGCGCAATACATACCTGAGCTTCCCCAAATACCTATATCAAACTAAGAGAAGCAACAAATAAATCAAACGAACTAAATTACGAGATGCAAGTCTACGGTCATAGCCTTAAAGGGAGTGTGCCTACTGTTTTGGAATGTCAAAAATATTTTTCATACGGTAAGTAGCTGTTGGTTTGATTGTTGTATATGATGAAATTCATATCTGGAGCCCCTTTAGTTGAATTTTCACTTATATTGTTTTTTGTTTATATTTGTTTCGATATCTATAAAACGATCGCCACTATGGTGATATGTAAAACGGCGCACATAAGACAATACAATTGCGGTCACATCATGCAAGATTGAAAGACGAGTTTTGCACAGCACGTTCTTGCCACTGTGAACTTTATTATGTGCAAATTTCGTAGCTCTAAATTGATATCTTCTTCAAAAAATGGCCATCGGCCATCATCGAAATGGCCATCATCGAAAAACATGATGGCCGTCCAGTTTCTGTTCGGCTGCTGCTTTCAGCGTGCACGAGCTGTTTTGTTGAATTGCTATTGGCCGGCGCTAACAATATGCTAGCAGTTTAATCGATAGTTACAGTGCTTCTAGTAGCGGAAGCCCTCTGGAGTCCACCCGATAACTTTTTGCTCCCAAGCAAATTCCTGGAGTCTTTGAATATCTCAGCAACTAGGGTGAATCTGGAGAAATGAAGTATTGGTTCAATTCAGACAATTGTGTTCTATAGACCAGTGTCAATAACCCCAACTAAGCGATGTGAGTAGGCACACTCCCTTTAAGTTAACTACAAACAAAACTAAATCCTAATTCCTAACCTTAATTTAACAAACTAACTGAACAACAAAAATGATACACAATACTCCGCTAATATCGTCACTCTCGGAGCTGGCACGTCAGCTCGGGGCACGTCAGGAACAGAAGTGAAGGTTTTTGAGCGCAGCGATTGAGAAACTTCTTGTGGAGGCAGTGAAAAAAGAGACCGCTACCTTGCTCAATTGTAAGCGGTCGCGAAAATACGGTCTTTTTAAACGGCTATTGCGTAACACTGCAACCACTTGACGACTCGTAGAGGGCATGTTTGTCGAGAAAAAACTTACAAACTTCGCTTAAATGAATATGCCACTGGCAGGAAACAGTCTAGATCCTTACTCTTTTTTTGTATTGGATTTGTTTTGGATTACCTGCCGTTGTCTGGTGCTAAAACGCTCAATAAATAGAGCTGATAGTAAAACAATTAGTGCCGGCCAGCATGCGTACTCAATAATTAGAGCGGATTGGGCCAAGCACGCCAAGCATACCACATTTTGCAATTCCAGTTTGCATTCCAAACCTATTTGCAAATATGCATCTGGATTTTTTTCAGACTTGCGCTGGAAAAAAAACACGATCGTTTATCATTTTTGTATCCTATGGCTTCCTTGTTTTCTGACATTTTGCTACAATTTATTGCAAGTTCTTTTTGTAAAAAGTGTTCCTAAAGGTACTCTAATTTTAGATAATTTACATGCATGTCTATGGCAGGCTCTGACGTCACAGGCGCTATTTTTGGAGCGCTCTATTTGTTACGAGCGAGCGCGAAGCGCTCGCTCGTCCTTCCGTGGTATATGGGAAAAAATCTGATTATGAGCGGCCCGGCCCGACCCGTGGCGACGCTTTTGAGAAGCTCATATCTCTGCAACCGCACGTCCGACTGACAAGCGGACTTCTTTGCTGAGCAGCCACATCTAACCTACCCTGTTTGAGACCAGTGCCGACCCATGTGGGTGACTACCACTGCGCGTGCGGTGTGCCGCGTGAGGGGTGTTGGAAAAGTGCTCTATCGCAATAACTCCGCAACGGCTGGGCAGATTATGTGCAAATTTCGTGTGATTAGGGACCCTTCGGTCCCTAGCCCGCCACTTTCACACAACTCGGGGGTGGGGAGACTGCACGTGCACACCCCTATTCTATATCTCAGGAACGGCTGAGCCGATTGTTAGAATTTGGTGCATGGTTAGGGACCTCTCAGTCGCTGCCTTTCCGCAAGTCAGGGGTGGGGTGGCTTTGCACGTACGCACGTGCACACCCCTCTTCTATATCTCTGGAACGGCTGAGCCTATTATGTTCAAATTTGGTGTGTGGTTAGGGACCTCTCAGCCCCCACTTTTCAACAAGTAAAAGGTGGGTGCCTCTGCACGTGCGCACCCTTTTTTGTATCTCAGAAACTACTTGCCCGATAGAGTTGAAAGTCCCCATACATTTCCTTCGCGCTCGCTCGTGCATCGCCAACTACGGCGCCTTACTGGTTTAGTATTTCCCTACTGTGTCTCCAACTGGTATGCGTTATTACGAGCGAGCGCGAAGCGCTCGCTCGTCTTTCCGGGGTACGATCGGAACGCCCGGACCACCGCCAACAAACGAGACTTCCACTGTCCGATACTGGCGCGGGTGTGGAGTGGAGGTGGAGCTCATCCGCGCCAGTATCGGCCAGGGGAAGTCGTGTTCGTTGGCGGTGGTCCGGGCTGAAGGTGGTCCGATCGTTACCACGTGGAAAAGTCAAAACCCCGTTTTTTTTTTAAAGGGTTTAGATAATGTCTTATAGCATCGAAACTAAATCTCCGATTGATATGAAACTGTTTTGCCTGACTCAGAATTAATTGTTGTGTATGCGTACAGAGGTCACCCTTCATATATATTACCCTAAAAATGGTAAGCCTCGAAACTCTGCGAGTTTTTTTTTTGGGGGGGGGGGGGCTACCCGGATAGCAGAATACAACAGAGGGAAGGGCACTGTTTCCAATGCCAAAAATAAGGGTTTTGATTTTTAACGATTTTAAGCTGAAACAAAAACTGTTTTGAAATCAGGCGAGTCTTAGCGCCTGGACATTGTGAACCCATCTAGTGATAACGTCCTGGACCCAGAGCTTTGGGCACAGTAGGTACCTGCCCCATCTCCAGACGTGAAGCCCGGTGCCTGTCCTGCCTCTAGGCCCGGTAGCTGTCCCGTCTCCAGACGTGAGGTCCGGTACCTGCCCTGCCTCCGGGCCGGTACCTGTCTCCAGACGTGAGTCCCGATACCTGTCCTGTCTCTAAACGTGAGGTCCGGTCCTGCCCTGCCTACGGGCCCGGTGCCTCTCCCGTCTCCAGGCGAGACCCGGTACCTGTCCTGTCTCCAGACGTCAGGCCCGGTACCTACCCTGTCTCCAGACGTGAGGCCCGGTACCTGTCCTGTCTCCAGACGTGAGGCCCGGTACCTGCCCCGTCTTTAGACGTGAGGCCCGGTACCTGTCCTGTCTCCAGGCCCGGTGCCTGTCCTGTCTCCAGACGTGAGTGTCGGTACCTGTCCTGCCTCCAGACGTGAGGTCTGGTACCTGTCCTATCTCCAGATCCAGTTCCCATCGAGTTAACCTGTTGGTATTGCATTTCATCGCGTGTGGAGTCCCTCTGCAGGCCTCCGCTGCCGGAAAACTGCACTTAGTACATATACTGCAATTCCGCTCCATAGATGGCGCTGCGAACGGGTGCCTTAGCCCGCGCACTGCAGGGGGTTGATTTTCGCCCGCCCTCCCCCCCCCCCCCCCTCAGGTTTTCTCAGATAGCGAAAAAACGGCAGCGCGCAGCGCCGCCGGGTTTTAACACCTGTTAGAACATCAATTGCGCACACTTTGAAAAAAAAATGACCTCGGGTCGTCTCGGGTCAGGTCACCAGACCAGGTCAAGTGACCCCCATCTCCAAAAACGTTTGCAGTTTTGATAAAGCCAGAGTTTCTCACCGATCAGTTTGAAACTTGCAGGGTGTCATGAGGGCATAAGTACTTACAATTCGTATATCTCGGAATTCTGATATCGGTGACCTAAGGTCAGGTAGATTTCGTGACCTCTCCATAATAAGTCGATGGGGAAATATTAAAATGCTTTCTATTTCAAGAATATGCATGCTATTAGTCCAATTACTTCTGGATCATGTTATTATAGGATGTTCTTGATGATCCAAGTGTGAGCTTTGTTCAGTGACCCCTGTGGGGTCATTTGAGGTCATCCGAGTTCACAATCACTTGTTTGCCAATAACTCTCGACATAATGAAGGTAGAGAAGTAAACCTGACAGAAATGTTTGTCTCGTCGAGACACGTCTCCCTATATGCAACATGACTTACTTGGGTCTTGACCTCAGGTCATGGTCACGTGACCTGTGGTCAATTTTTGTTAGTTGACCTAACAAAGTCAACATGTATATCATTCGAAGCGCCTTGCCGAGACTAACACAATGGCGTAAACAGTTTTTAGTTAGCTTTATTAGGTTAAGAGTTATTGGCGAAAAACAGTTTTGCACAAAAACAGCATTTTTCACTTTTTTACCTCTGGAGCCTACAATATTGACCTGAGATCAATTTTGAGGACACCTTGTCGATTGCAAATTTCAATGGCTGGCGATCGCTTTTTCCGTTTGTTGCTAGCTAGCATAGTTCCCGAGATATATAGGAATTTCTGGAGCGAAGTCCTAAAACGGGAGAAAAAAAACCTGGAAAATTTGACATTTGGTGACCTCTGGTGACCTAAATTTTGACCTGACCTAAAAAATACTGGAATACTTTCGATAGAACTTGTATCAACTTATCAAACGCCGTTTTTCGCTTGCCGCTACGTAGCGTAGTTTTCAAGATCTCACGGGGGCGGAAATCACCCCCTCCTCCCCTGCAGTTCGTGTTCGGCGCAAACCCCGTGCAGTGCGCGGGTTAAAATTATTACGGGAAATGCGAAGAAACTGCTGCAATGTATATTATAACTTTATAATCACTACGGCTGTCGAACAGTATACGGAGAATTCGAAAATCATATTTTCAAAACACGATAAAAAATTATTCATGCCAAAATGTAAGATTGACGAAAAAATGGCAAAAGTGTCCCTAAAGAGGCCGGTTTTGCCAAATTTCTCCAAATTTGATTTTAAAAAAATCGAAAAATTATGTAAGCTTGTAATGACATAGCGCATGATAATTTCACTATTAATCTGAAATTTGCTTTTCATGACCCGGCCTAATGTATATATGCAATACATTTTACTTATATGTATGTAAAATGTATATGTATATATGGATATATGGATGTATGTATACATATATATTATATCATCTATATCTTATGATGTATGCATAAGTAGGTGGTTTGTTTTTCGTTTGGGTTTTTCTTGTTTCTTCTTTCTTTCTGTTTTACTCAGAACGGAAGTGTGTTCGCATATTTAGGGTCATGAGTCTTGTATCTTTAAATTATACAAATACTGTTGTTTCATTGTTCTGTTTTAGTCCTGAAGAAGCAGCTAGACGTAATAAAAGTTAGTTATTCATCAGTTTTTTAATTACCATAACATGAACAAAGGCTAAATTTTCCACCTTCGTCAGGCAAAGGTCATATTGAGGTCATGTGGATTTGTACCCTATTTCAAAATGGTCCAACCCTGTGGAGCACTTCGGTATTAGTTTGATTCCGCTATGTACATTAGCATAAAAGATATAGGCGTTTGATTGATATAAAGTACGCAAAAAATCGTTACCTTTGATGACCTCTAAATATGACCCTTGACGTCATCCGGACCTAAAAGTGGGCGTTTCTTTCACTTGACACTACAGGTGTACCAATTTGCATCCAAATCGGAGGGGGTCGGGGATTTTTGTGTGCGATTTGACGTGGAATGACTCAGAAGAAACACTAAATTAAGCAGCAAGTGGGGAAGCAGGGTTGCATCATCAGAATATAACGACTCATCGGTATAATTCACATGTTCAATTTTACTCATTGGTAATGTGTCGCGGTTATCTGAGCCTGCATGCCTCGGCCGGGCTGCCGCTGGCTTTGATTTCGGAAACCCTGGCAAGGAGGGAAGGTGGCTTGGGGCGTTTGTTCATTGGAGTCAATTTCGTTTTGCGTTAGGAGGCTGTTTAAAAAAAGGAGAAAAGGATGTAATAATTTGGAGGCAATCGCTGCAATAAGAACCTCCACTAGCGTCATGTTTTCCAGTACATTTTCCAGTATGCTGATTTTTAATACTCTTCTACCCGCCCCTCGTGGGTTTGTTAGCGAACAACTCCATAAGTGGATATGTCGCTTATTTTGTTAAACCTTTTCATTCGAACTGGTTGAATCAACTGACTGATACCTGAGGTAGTTAAAGAATAACTAGTGGTTGGGTCGTTTGGTTCATCTTTAATCTTCTTTAATATGTTTAAACCAGGTTTCGAGTCCGGTGGGTCATCTGGAAAAAAAGAAAGAGCAATCGATGTCAACAAAAACAGAAAATAAAATAACATTCTAGTAACACCTATGAATGTGTGGTGCCTACACCTAGTAATGTACACAGATGCACTAATTAAGTGGCAAAAACGTCAAAAAAAGAGTCGCGGATGGCAGGACAAGACAGAAGGCCTAAGTTTCCAATAGCATACAACAAACATTTTACTGTATAACTGTATCAGATGAAAAGACTAATTCTAACTTACAAGAAGAAATCACCGATAGACTCAACATATGAGTCAGTCATTTGTTACTGTTCCATATCCAATAAAGGCGATGTCAGTGTTTTTGATGAGCAAAAGGATAGCAATACAATTTTCCAATTACATCCAAAAACTTATCCACATTTATGTTATAGGTGATATCGAAATGTTCATTTAGCTTGCTTTCGACGAGGAAAAACTTACCTGGTAGTATATATTCTGGGGATGCATTTTGGGCAGGATACAAAACATCAGACATCTTGCAATATTCTGAAAAGTGAAGAAGTTTACGTAAGAATCACAATATCCAGCAATCCAGGTTACTTTCCAAATTCAGGAACTATCGTGAAAATATTTACTTCCCAATTCCATCTACTCCCATATTCCATCTACTTCCCAACCTCAGACACGTCAAAACATGGGACATGTCATGCTAGCAGGGTATAGACAACACCTATGCACACAAGTAGTGTCTTGGTGTGTCGGCATCTACATTCTGATAGCATGAAAAGTCTGATGCTTGGATGTGACCACCAAAGATTGGATTTTTACCCCGCTGACTCACTAAAGCACTGATGGTTTACAGTTGTCTTAGTCAGGGTGGTAATTTTCCCTGACGTAAAACAAAATATATTCTGTGGTATTTAGCGCATTGTCTGGTATATCACCTGCTTCTCTGGTATTTTGGAGGAACTTTGTAGTATATGAAAAAATATACCTATTATTGAGTACTAGTGTTATGAGTGAGGAGACCCTCGGGCGGCCCGAGAGGGTCTCCTCGGGCGGCCGACAGAGGGTCTCCTCAGACCCTCTGAAGGGCATAGTGGGGCCCCCAGAGGCCAGAGTGGGCCATTTGAAGGTCGGAGTGGGCCCACTGGAAGCCAGAGGGGGTCAATTAGTATCCAGAGGGACCCTCTAGATGCCAGAGTGGGCCTTGTGGTGGGTCAGAGTGGGCCCTCGGGAGGTCGTGAGTGGTGGGCCCTCGGGAGGTCGTGGGCGGTGGGCCCTCGGGAGGTCGTGTGCGGTGGGCCCTCGGGAGGTCTGAGTGGTTGGCCCTCGGGAGGTCTGAGTGGTGGGCCCTCGGGAGGTCTGAGTGGTGGGCCCTCGGGAGGTCTGAGTGGTGGGCCCTCGGGAGGTCTGAGTGGTGGGCCCTCGGGAGTCCGGAGGTCTGAGTGGTGGGCCCTCGGGAGGTCTGAGTGGTGGGCCCTCGGGAGGTCTGAGTGGTGGGCTCTCGGGAGGTCTGAGTGGTGGGCCCTCGGGAGGTCGTGAGTGGTGGGCCCTCGGGAGGTCGTGAGTGGTGGGCCCTCGGGAGGTCGTGAGTGGTGGGCCCTCGGGAGGTCGTTGAATGGTGGGCCCTCGGGAGTCCGGAGGTCTGAGTGGTGGGCCCTCGGGAGTCCGGAGGTCTGAGTGGTGGGCCCTCGGAAGGTCTGAGTGGTGGGCCCTCGGGAGGTCTGAGTGGTGGGCCCTCGGGAGGTCTTGAGTGGTGGGCCCTCGGGAGGTCTGAGTGGTGGGCCCTCGGGAGGTCTGAGTGGTGGGCCCTCGGGAGGTCTGAGTGGTGGGCCCTCGGGAGGTCTGAGTGGTGGGCCCTCGGGAGGTCTGAGTGGTGGGCCCTCGGGAGGTCTGAGTGGTGGGCCCTCGGGAGGTCTGAGTGGTGGGCCCTCGGGAGGTCTGAGTGGTGGGCCCTCGGGAGGTCTGAGTGGTGGGCCCTCGGGAGGTCTGAGTGGTGGGCCCTCGGGAGGTCTGAGTGGTGGGCCCTCGGGAGGTCTGAGTGGTGGGCCCTCGGGAGGTCTGAGTGGTGGGCCCTCGGGAGGTCTGAGTGGTGGGCCCTCGGGAGGTCTGAGTGGTGGGCCCTCGGGAGGTCTGAGTGGTGGGCCCTCGGGAGGTCTGAGTGGTGGGCCCTCGGGAGGTCTGAGTGGTGGGCCCTCGGGAGGTCTGAGTGGTGGGCCCTCGGGAGGTCTGAGTGGTGGGCCCTCGGGAGGTCTGAGTGGTGGGCCCTCGGGAGGTCTGAGTGGTGGGCCCTCGGGAGGTCTGAGTGGTGGGCCCTCGGGAGGTCTGAGTGGTGGGCCCTCGGGAGGTCTGAGTGGTGGGCCCTCGGGAGGTCTGAGTGGTGGGCCCTCGGGAGGTCTGAGTGGTGGGCCCTCGGGAGGTCTGAGTGGTGGGCCCTCGGGAGGTCTGAGTGGTGGGCCCTCGGGAGGTCTGAGTGGTGGGCCCTCGGGAGGTCTGAGTGGTGGGCCCTCGGGAGGTCTGAGTGGTGGGCCCTCGGGAGGTCTGGGTGGTGGGCCCTCGGGAGGTCTGGGTGGTGGGCCCTCGGGAGGTCTGGGTGGTGGGCCCTCGGGAGGTATGGGTGGTGGGCCCTCTGGAGGAAGGAGAGGGACCTCTGAAGGTGGAGGTCGGATTGGGCCCCATATCTCTAAATTACAGTTGTTCGTCCCGCTAGCTGAACCGAGGAGTGAGCACGAGCCGTATTCAGGCCTGTTGGTTTTCGTTTATGCATCATGATTCGAGTTCAGAAACCGAAATGTCTTTGGGAATGACGGGTCAGTTGTGAATGGGAGGATTCAGCTTGATCTCACCAGTAGTGTACGTGCAATAGTGCATGATTGCCGTTTCAAATGTCCGTGTTGCCTATTTTGGCGCTGTCGGGTCGTGGCCGCCCGAACATGTAGCCGAAAAATGGATTTAAGGTAGTCGGGAATTAATCAAATACAAAAACCGAAGATAGAAAAGTTGTTCAGAATTGCTTACTACATACTAATCCACCCTCGCAATTTTCGAAATCCGGATTTTCCATTTCCACCCCGCTGACGACCATGCCATGGTGACGACCATGGTGATATTTGTTTTCTCGAAAACTTCACTTAACTTCTAAAAATTAAGTTTTCAATGTTTGGTTTGATATGTAATATGACTATTCGTGCCCTTAGTCATATTTACCATACGTATGTATGATCAGGCATATTTTGATGCCGAGTGGACTCAAATCGGAATCCGTGGAATCGGATTCGGAATCAAGCTTGTTAGGTGCCCCGGAATCGGAATCGGAATCGGAATATATTCCTCTAGCAAAATATCTATTAGAATCGGATTCAGAATCTGATCCATTTGGCTTGGTATGGAATCGGAATCGATTACGCTGAAGCAGAATCAAGCACAAGTCTGCCTGTCATCGTCCGATATCACACCATGCTGCCTCACATTTGGTAGCACATTGTCACCTAGGAATAGTAGCGTTTCAAAGCACTCGCATAGTGAATCATGGTAAATATTCAACTCCGAAGGAGATCTCCCTGTTTCTTGCAGATGCTAGGCGAATATATATTGTAGTTATTACTATTGTCTTGCAATCATCATACCTGTACCAAGCTACAACTGTATAGAAGCTAAACCATGAGCGGGAAGAGGGTGAAACTTCAGTAGCGCACCTCCCCAGTTTATCGTAGTATTGAGGCCCCTAATAGAAGAAGGTATTATTAAGACGGCCAGAAAAGTACCAGTAATACCAAAGCTATGTCACCAATAATAACATAATCGAACCTGACCTAACCTTTACAGCAATTACAGTCGCAGGGACTCATGTTTAGAACCCGCTCATATTTACTCGCTGCGCCCCCTCCCCTCGCTCCCCCTCCCCAAGCACGGTCAGGTCAAAGGTCAAAATTGAGATATTTGAGTTTTTAGGCCATACTTTCCATCCAAAGCCTTAGATTGAGACTATTATCCCACAAAATGTTCTCAAAGGTATAATGCATATCCTGCATAAGCAAGTTATTTTTTTCAGCAAAGGTCAAGGTTTTTCAGAAAAGGCAGTCAGGTCACATAAGTCACTATTGGCAAGAGGTCTACGAACGTCATGTGACACATGTTTTAGGGGTTATTGTACCCGTATAATTCGATGGTAGGAGCCATTTTTACAACCTGACACCATATAAGGTCAAGGTCAGGTCACATAAGGTCAAAATTTGAAATTGCTAAATCTAAATAAAAAAGGCATGTTCCTAGGCCAGTTGTCTCAGAAATACAGTACTGGCATTTATTTGTCTTTATCTGGTCAATAAAAGAAGAAAAACGTAATGCAAAATATGACTTCATGAGCTACTCATACTTGGGAGCTATAAGTCTGTCAAATAGAGATTGCTTTGAAATTGTGTTTGGGTATTGTCCATGCGTTTCTCCTACATATATTCCGGGTTTTTGAAAATATTTTAAGGTTTTGATTTTGAGGGCATTTAAAAAACTTATTTTTATTTTGGGGGGTCGAAAAACAATTTTCCCAAATCCGAGATACACATTCTAGCCCTTGTGATTTGCTATCTTTTGACGTTTTGTATTGCATTTTGCTCAAAAAGGGTCTTTGTAGTGTACAATGTACAGCCTGTTAACCCTCGCCCGGGTAGGGCAAAATCACTACGTGTTCGGTTAGGGGGGTACGACCCCCCTCCCCCCCCCCCCTTAGGGTTTCGCCCCTAATTGAGCTAGAGCTTCGATTAGAAACGAGTGTGTTGCTTGTGACAAGAGGAAGCCGCTGATACCCGATTGTAAGGTATTGGGTCATTAGGAGACCTGAGTGGTGGGAGTGGTTAAGGTAGTCGGGAATTAATCAAATTTTCGGTTAGGGGGGTACGACCAATGACCCAAAAGTCATACAAATTGAAAATGTGTATAAATTGAATTTTATCGAGCCAGAATCGTGAATAAGCATACCATAATGCTTCATAGGTGCCAAATTCGTAATCGGCGTCACAAAACTTCTTAAACTGCCAAATTCAAAAAAGGTCATGTCAGGTCATCTGAGGTCAGCGACTTCGGTTGACCTGTGGATGTGCATGACCCCAGTGGAACATATAATTATCTAAAATTTATTTCAAATTTGAAATCAGCGTCACAAACTGTCCTAGAAACTGCTAGAAGCCCAACAAACTCATCTGAGGTCAATGGAGGTCAATGGCATCAGTTGACCTCTGAAAAGGTCAATCGAGGTCACAATTTCAGTGGAAACCACAACTGTCACCTGGAAACACCTTTGCATATGGTCCTGAACAACACACACTCGGAAACTGCACAAGTTACAAGCATCGATCTGCGGGACGCCAGTTGCGCCTGACATGACCTTGAGAAACAGGTCTTAGGTCAGGGGTCATGTGGGTTAGAAATTCAAATTTTTCAGATTGTGTCAAATTTTTAAAAAAGTAGGGAACTGAAAGTTGCATTGCAATCGGTTAGAAACTGCGAGTTATTCCGGAAACACCGAGGGGGTGGCATCCACCCCCACTACCCGGGCGAGGGTTAAAGGTTAGCTGATTTTTGTGTCAAACTTGTGTGTAGTGATGTCACTAAATTTGATATAGCTCTATATTATTCTTGACAAAATTGCTTCATTTTTGCACGGAAAACGTCATTGATGCAGGAAAAGGTATCTGAAGTTTCGCGATGATAGTGCTGAGCTATTGTGGGTGCTGACACCCTCAGAAAATTCAAGTTGTGACTCACCACCGTGCTTGGGGAGATTGTTCCACTACACTGAATTAGGGTGTCCCAAAAAAAAACTTTGTCAGTGCAAGCTTGCCAATTGACACAGGCATGGCCTGTGTACTTCTCTAGGTGTAAAAACTTATCTAGGCCAGTAACAAGTATGTCAAATTTCATTTGGATCCTCTTGAGTTTTGGTCCCCCCCCATCCCCCCTCCGGACCTCCGTAAGTTGTTGACCCCTACCCAAAAGGTCAAATCAAAGTTGTTGTACAGACCTCCGCATGTGCTCATTTGAAAGCTATTGTTGAGTAGAATAAACTCTAATTCAGTTGAAATGCTCTAAATTCTAGTTTGCGTTCTATGAGTCATAAACAGAGCCCAAAAACAAGCCTTCAATAGAGCTCTTCAATAGAGCTCTAACATATGCTTGGTTTTGGGCTCTGTTTATGTCTCATAGAACAAAAACTTGAATTTAGAGCATTTTGACTGAATTATAGTTTACTCTACTCGACGAGCTTTCAAATGAGCACAAGCGGAGGTCTGTACAATGACTTTGATTTTTGTGACTTGTTGAGTAGTCAACAACTTAGCCCGGGGGGACCAAAACTCAAAGTGAAATTTGGCATACTTGTTATTGGCCTAAAGAAGGCTGTGTCAATTGGCAAGCTTGCACTGACAAAAAAAAAGTTTTGTTTTTGGGAGGGACACCCTAATGCTGCATAGTACATTCAAAAGAAGCTTCACCTGTCTGGATAAGAAAATGGTCACAAGACTGTATAAAGCAATGATACAACCTGTTCTTGAGTATGGAAACAGTGTTTGGGGACCATGCTACAAAGGTGATCAAGATGCACTTGAAAAACTGCAGAGAAGGGTAACCAAGATGGTCAAAGGATTGAGCCACATTTCATACCAAGGCAGGCTGTGGCAGCTTGATCTTCCTAGCCTTGCATATAGAAGGACTCACAGGGATATGATTATAATATTCACACTGATCACTGGGAAGATAAAAGTGGACACTGGTTTGGTGCGCAAATTGAAAGAGGGTCACACTGAACAAGAGGCCACTCATTGTGACTGATGGTTAGAGCTTTGAAACAAGTTGGAAGGAACTACCTGTTGATCGGGGCAGTTAACCATTGGAATAGCCTACCAGAAAGTGTGGTGAGCGCTGCAAATACACCCTTGTTCTGTGTTCAAGAGTCTGCTGGACATTCCTCAAAAAACAAAGCATCGAAATGGAATGAATCAAAACCTTGAAGAAGCAATTGGGTACTATCCTTCCAGCATTCCTTGAAATTTCCTACCAGCTTCTTATACCCAGTACCCAAACCAAACACCTATCTAGGAGAGGCGGATGTTACAGGCCGATAGCTTTTTTCCAAGACAAGACTACATAACTAACGTTGAGCAGATTGCCAAACTACTACTACCCAACAAATCACATCTACCTACTGACATACCTTAAGCCCCCTTGGTATGCTCCCTGCCCTTAACAAGCAAGGGCAGGGTCAGAAGTGCCAGTGTTTCCAAGGTCCACCCAGGGGTGGAAGTCTGTTTGTTGGTTGTTCTATAGCCTTGGTTGGTGCCATGTCCAGTATACAAAACGTGGCAGGAACGTCGACGAGATATTTGGGGCAGCCCAAATCCTGCCCCAAATGGGGCAGAATTTGCCGGATCAAACCAAAATGTCTCTCCTCAGCCCAATGTTATTGATCGGGGGGTGGGGTGACATCGGCGAAATCGCGTTTTATGTAGTGTGAATTTACTCCGTCCCTGGCCCATGATAACTTGCCTATACAATTAATAAATTCCAGTAAATTATATACCACAACGCGTCCGACAACAACACAAGCACGCGACAAAATGACCTTGGCGGTTTATCGGGGGCAAGGCCAAGGCCGTATAAGAGAGGTAGTCATCCGGGGATTTTAGCCCCCAATCACGTAACATTAGCGAGACGTCACTGGTGCTCTGGTCAGACTCGGCTGTTGCCGCACGCGGCTCGGTGCGGTGCGAATATTTCTAACGTGATACGGATAGTTGCACTTGCGCCTAAGCATATGCGTAGGAACATGGGGAAGGGGGGGCGAGTGGGCCATGGCCCTCACTTTTCGGCCATTTTTAGGCTAAAATCTGTATTTTTGCTTGGTGAGAAAAGTGTTTGATGGCAAAAGGTTCGCCAAGACGAGAACAGCCCAAAATTTCCTACCAGCTTCTTATACCCAGTACCCAAATCAAACTCCTATCTAGGAGAGGCGGATGTTACAGGCAAAGAAATCCCCCCGGTCCGGCTGCAGTAGGGGGACGGCCATACGCTGCCCCGGTCTGGCTGAAGGGAGAGACGGCCATATACGCTGCACCGGTCTGACTGAGGGGTGAAACGGCCATACGCTGCACCGGTCCGGCTGAGCGGCGAGACGGCCACACGCTGCCCCGATCTGACTGAGGGACGAGACGGTCATATGCTGCACCGGGGTGGCTGAGTGGCGAGACGGCCGTACGCTGCCCCGGTCCTGCTGAGGGGCGAGACGGCCGTACGCTGCTCCGGTCCAGTTGATGGGCGAGACGATCGTTCGCTGCCCCGGTCCTGCTGAGGGGTGAGACGGCCATACGCTGCCCCGGTCTGGCTGAGGGACGAGACGGCCATATGCTGCACCGGTCCGGCTGAGAGCCGAGACGGCCGTACGCTGCCCCAGTCCTGTTGAGGGGTGAGACGGCCGTACGCTGCCCCGGTCCGGCTGATGGGCGAGACGACCGCTCGCTGCCCTGGTCCGACTGAGGGGTGAGACGGCCATGCCCTCCCTCAGCCCCGCGGTCCGGCTGAAGGAGACTGGCATACGCTGCCCTGGTCTGGCTGAGGGGCGAGACGGACATACACTGCCCCGGCCCGGCTGAGGGGCGAGACAGCCATACGCTGCTCTGGTCTGGCTGAGTGGTGAGACGGCCATACGTTGCACCTAGAAATGTTGCAAATGACATTGTTTTGGCTTAATGTTCAAGATATGCTTTAAAAAAGCTTGATTTTTTTTCTTCAAAATATAGACTTGCAACATAAATTACTTATCTAACGGCGACGACTTCAAATTGCCGCTTTCATCAACACCCGTCATAAGACCGCTGTTGTTGTTGTTGTTGGGTTAGGGCGCGTAGCTTCGTGGCTCAAGCGTCCAACCTAAGACCGCAAAACGCTCGAAAGTGCAGCTGCGGCGACGGGGCTGGCTTGACCAGCCCCCACCAGTAACAGTTGGCAGCACTCGGGCGTTTGGGCGTTAAAAATCTACTACACCATAGGGTTCCCATGTTAAATCGATGATTTTCAGACGAAGCTGGCTCGTAACCTATGGAACATATTTGTAATCTGACTTCGTAAAAAGATAGCTACAAGCCTTGGCTAAAACGTTTGTATTTACCATTTTTCGATTTTCTAAGCGAAAAGTGGTCAAATTGGCTTGGGGGTTAACCAATGTCGTAACGCCCATTGCCGACTGTGGGTTCGAATCCCAGAGGCACCAAGTATTTTTGCGTTGGACCCAATGCATAGATAGTCATGATTCATACATCATTCGTTATGTCGGCCTTTTCTCATCTCACACCTCTCTGATTGACCTAATTGGTGACCTGTGATGTCACAGAAGCCAAGCTAGGTAAATAGGTCATGTAGCTCCAATTATATATAGTGTGCCGTGTGCGCCGCCACAGCAACGTAGTTTTATCGCTTTTGGCGTCCGAACCCTCTGATTTTGGCACATTTCATGACAATTATTGACCTTCCATATCCTTCAGTGACCTTATAAATGTGCGTGATCACTGGGTCAAAGCCAATATCTCATTAGCCATTATTAGGTCAAACCATTTTTTTTCGCAGTGTTTCCACAATATTGTAATATATGTTGGTACCTTTAAATTTAATTTTAATATTCGATAATGAATGTAACTTTATGTTCAAGATGTACTAACATAATATTGATATATTTCATCTCCAAAGCTTACAATCGACATGCACTGCAATGGGTTTGGGACATAAGACATTAGCTGATGTTGTACGCTGATGACGTCCAACTGTACGTTTCTGGCCCACCGAAAGACCTGAATGATATTATCCAATCCATGGAAAACAGTCTGTCTGTCCTTTCCAACTGGTATGGAAAAATGGCCTCAAAATTAACGCGGCAAAGACGCAGCTCATCGCTCTCGGTACCCGCGAAATGACTCTGCGCCTTCCCCGAATCAGCATTACCTTTTCCGGCTCAACCATCACCTGCTCAAACACTGTCAAAAACCTAGGTGTCTGGTTCGATAGTGACATGACTTTCGCCACACATACAGACGACGTGGTACGGCGGTGTACTGGCACTTTGTGCGGAGTGAGCCACAGCAGGCAGTCTCCCCCAGTCAGTGATGGTTACGTTGGTGCAAGGTCTGGTGTTCTCGGCGATTCGGTACTGTCTGTCCGTATATGGCGCTAGCAATGTGACGCAACGCAGACGGCTTCATAAGCTAGTGAGGTTCGCTGCGCGAGTGGTCTCTGGCCGGAGGAAATACGATCATGTGAGCCATGTCATTGATGACCTCGGCTGGCTTCATGTAGACAGCATGTATAAGTATCGCTACCCAGTGTTACTGAAAAAAATGCTGACTACGTCTGAACCACAAAACTTGCCGAAAGTTTAATAACTAGGCAAAGTGTGCACGGGAGAGACACCCGACAGAGTGGAATGCCCGACAGAGTGGAATGCTTGTGACGCCCTCTATACGGACTGAGTCTGGGAGGCGTCGCTATTTGTATGGGGCTGTCGCTGAGTACAACGAGCTGCCGTCTGAGCTGCGTTGTTTGAATTTCGCTAGTTTTAAACGCGAGCTCAAAAGAGTACCTGATGGAGCGTGAGCGTGATACTTAGTTTTATGACTCACTGCACTCGTTTATGAGAAATTGTGTTGTGATGTGTTCTGTGTGCTCTGTGATGTGTACCTACATGAAGTATGAGTGTTGCGTCACCCAAGCCCAATAATTTTAGCGTGTTTTGACTAGTCATATAATAGCCGTTGCATTCATGTATTTGCGAATCATTCCATATAAATGGCTTAATGTTCGATTCGAGGGAAAGTGATACAAGTTGGGCGATACAAACGAAAAACACGACAGACAATTTAAAACACTCATCGCACACACACAAGAAAATCATGGTAACTATGTTAATAAAACGTACGAAGTCGAGCTTTCACACACCGTCGTCACAATTTTCGAGTTGGGATTTTAGCACGACGAGGCTCCGGGAGGCCATAATGGCCGGCGTCAGGCTGTTCCAAGACGAGGCCGCCCTATAGGAAAAAGCCCTGCGCGACATGGATAGCCGGAAAGCGGGAAGCTCTAGAGCACCAGCCACCGCAGCCCGCGTGAGGCGTTCACTCACAGCGGTGCGAGGGGTGAATAGCGATCGGACCGCTGCCGGGGCGCAGGGATCGTTTAAGGCCCTATAGACGCCGATACAGTCGCGGCGCGCAACGAGGTCGCGTATACCACGCCAGCCCAGCGACTCCACGACCGGTGAGATATGATCACGACCCCGCGCACCCGAGACGATCCTTGCCGCGAAATTTATCACCTTTTGCACCCGGCTGAGGTGGCAGGCAGCGGCCCCGCCCCAGACGGAGAGGCAGTACAGTATGTGGGGGAACACGTGTGTCTGGATTAGGAGTTTGCGGGTCTCGGGTGTGAGGCGGTGACGAATTTTATACAGACAGAACAGGATGGAGTTGCACTTTTTGACTAAATTGGAAATGTGCTCCTCCCAGGACAAGTTACGGTCCATGGTGACCCCCAGCATCTTCACGGACGGCAAGGGATTGAGTGTGTGGTTGGAGATGTTGAGCTGAAAGGATGGAGTCTTTAAGGGCTTGAGGGAGTACCGACAAGGAGGGTGGTCTTGGTGGGGTTCATCTTTAAGGAGTTGGCAGTGAAACGCCCGTGAGGAAGGTACGATGCAAGGTCGTTCGTGAAGATGCTGAAGAGGATTGGGCCCACGAGGGATCCCTGAGGGACGCCGTGGGATAAGGGAAGGGATAGTGATCCGCCTCTCACCACCTGCCGCCGTCCATCGAGGTAACTCCGGAACCATCGGAGATCGATACCGTACCACTGTAGCTTGGTCAGGAGGACATCGTGGTCAACGCTGTCAAAGGCTCTACTAAGGTCGACGGAGGTGACGGCGACGACATGTCCCGCGTCGATCCGTCGCGTCATCCATTCCACAGCGTCGACTACGGTGTCCTCCGTCGAGTGGCACGGCCTATACGCGTATTGTGAAGGCACCAACAGGCTGTGGGAAACGAGATGCGCCGAAAACTGCGTACATACAACCTTCTCGCATAATTTTGACAACACTGATAAAATCGATATCGGCCTAAAATTGCCAGGAGCGTCGCGAGGCCCAGATTTATGAAGAGGAAGAACTGAGGCAATTTTCCAGTCACTTGGGAAGACGCAAGTGATGACAGAAGTGTTGACGAAATGAAGCAAGTGAGGCCCTAAAACAGCGAAACAGTTTTTCAATGCAAGTAGCGGCACACCATCCAGTCCAATAGCTCTAGAAGAGGACAGTTCTTTCAAGGCTCTAGAAAGCATGGGTAAGGTCACCGGTTGTAAGACTAGCCGGGCTGTGGTGACGCACGGTGGTCTCTGAGGAAGAGGTGGCACGCTGTGGCAGCCGGCTGCCAGCTCGGCAGCTATCATAGGCCCGATTGAGGCGAAATGGCGATTGAAGTCGTCAGCTCGGTCCATCGGCATATCCTCGGCGCCGCCACCTCTCCCTCTCGTGGGTCGAATGGCGAACTCACGGATCCCGCGCCAGAAACTCGCACGATCAGACAGCATGGTCGCGCACAGAAAGTCGCGTTTCGCCTGGGCACAGCAACTCTTAACCCGGTTTCGGAGCCGGCGATACTCTATAAGGGCGGTCTCCGTACCGTACCTGTGCCATTCCCGGTAGGCTCTGTCGCGCTCACGCATTACACTGCGCAGCTCGTGGTTACCCTCCAGCCACGGGCAGCGTGGGCGACGTGGGGTCACAGTTTTCAGGGGACAGTGCACATCGATGGCAGACGAGCGCATTAACACCTCCAACTTTCCCTCGATGTCAGCGGCCCGGTATAACGGGTCCCAGTCTGACAGCAGCAGATGTAAACTGAGCGCGTCCCTATCTACTTTGCGCCAGGGGCGAGCTCGGAAAGGAGTAGGACGCGAGTGCTGACGCCTGAAGGGCGCGCGAAGAATGGTGGTGAGGTGGTCTGTAATCTGTACCGGTGGCACCGAGACGGCGCTCTCCAGATCCGGCATACTGGTGATTATATGGTCAAGGGGTGTGGCGGTCGGCTCCAGATGGGTGGGAGTGACAACAAGCTGACAAAGGTTCAAATCATTTAAAATTGACATATAGCGGCGCACAGTGGGAGTTTGAGGACGCAGAAGGTCGATGTTAAAATCACCAAGACAAAAAAACGGGTCTACCAGTGGCGACAGCTGCGCGAAGTTGATCGTGTATCTCGTCGAGGCCTCCTAATATCGGCTGAGACGGGGGACGGTAGATAACGCCTACGGCGGCTGAGCGCCGCCCACCGCCGCTCACAGACACCCACAGCGACTCGCAGGCTTCACTGGCGCTGGAGATGGGTAGGACGGCGCAGTTCAGGCGTTCCCGGCACAATATCGAGACACCACCTCCGCGGCTCGCGGTCGCAGCGCGATGTCGGCACCGCCAGGTCGGCCGGTCCCTGCGCCCTGTAACCAGGAAACCAGGAAACACTAATATTCTGTCAGTGACTCGATCTGTCAGCCACTTCTCTGATATACACATCACGTCAAGGTCGTGATCACGCACTGTCAGATTAACGCAGTTCATTTTCGGGATCAGCGAACGGACATTTGCATGGCCGATCGCGAGAGTGAGCAGGCCTCGTGGTCTGTGTGAGATGTGCGCCGACTCGCCGGTAGCCGGGTCTGACCGGTGTGTCGGTCGGTTGCGGCGAGCGCCAGCCCCGGCCGCTCGCTGGTAGCCGCGTCGGGTGGGTCGGCGGCCGCCGCCGCCGCCGCTCGGTCTGACTGAGTAGCGGGCGTCGGCGGCTCGTCTCTGTCTTGCGTCTCTGTCGTGGTGACGGGTGGTTGTTGGCACACTACACGACAGGGCCCATCGGGGTCCCCAGTGCCGGGAGCAGTCGGCTGGTCGCTGCTCCCTCTCTCCCTCGCTCGGCGGGCCCGCCACCAGCCCGGGCTCCCCGCCGGGAACGTGCCCCGGTGACTGTTTGGCCGCCTGGCATTTGTTGACTTTAGCCGGGCGACACTGCGGCGGGTATCCCCTGGTCAAGGGGGGTTGCCATGGCGACGGCCAGGCTGGCGGTGTTCATCTGCACTGTCGCGTTGGTATCCGTTGGAAAAGAAGTAGTTCTAGAAAATAGACGCCGGATTCTTGAAGAAATGCAATATTTCGAGCACGTAATATCACTGCCTTACCATAGGGAAAAAAGACACCCATTCGACTGAAAACTTGAGCGTTCACACACTTTTGCTGACAGACACTTCCGAGGTTTCTGTCTTCCGGCTTGGTTTTACACACAGGCTTCAAAATCACAAATCTTCTAAGGTAGATAATAAGTCGGAAGACACAACTCAGTCTTTGCGGTGTAGCACGCAGATGAACTAGAAGATAAGGAACACGTAGACACTAAATTTCACGGAGTCGGGTCTCTAATTCCCAGAGTAAAATCAAAAACAGTGCGGAGCGGCCGGGGGTCGCCCGTCTAGCGCGCCACCCGGCAGAACACGTTGCATGCAGCGGATATGCCTCACGAAGTGAAATAAATAAATAAATACATTAGGTATTTGTCTCTGGCAGAAATGACATCAACATGCTGATGCACCAAGTCATGGTGGCAGCAGCCACATTCAAGGTCAGATCAAGAGGAGCTGGTGGGCAGCGCAGCCCACCCCCAGACATAAGGAAATTTAAATGTAAAACTAAGCCACTTCAGTCTATCAATGACCTGGAACTTCGATAGGATGGCACGGTCAGAGCCTGAGCCCAAACCAGCATTGCTAGCATTGGGCCTGGCCTAAGAAAGCCATTCAATCAAAACATTCAGCAGTATTTAACAATATCAAAGCTATGATCTCGTTATTATATGTTTCACAAGAAATAGTCACAACATCCCCACAAACTACTTTATTTAGGATTTAGGTAGGTGACCACCTACCAACATGCCTACCGCAGGATCATGGATGGCTCATCATGTATTTGTATATCTCAAAACAAAATCACAACGAATGTATTTCGCGCGTTATAGTTTAGTTTTCGTGACTGCTTCCAAATACACTACAGTTGCACTACAGGCACTGGCGGATCCAGGGGGGGGGGCAATCCGGCCATGGCCCCCCCAAAAGCCTGGAAGGGGGGGGGGGGCAACATGTCTTTTGCCCCCCCCCAAAAAAAAAATATATATATATATAAATAACTGTAATATGAGCCTCAACGCATATAAAAAACAATAAAATTCCGTGTTCTGTGAAATTTTAAGAAAAAAAAATGAACACGTTCATAAATAATGATTTCGTCGTCGACGAAGGAATAACTAGACCCACGACCAAGGGCGGATCCAGGGGGGGCGAACGGGGCCATGCCCCCCCCCCCCCCCCAAGCCTGTTTAAGGGGGGGCCAAACTATGTTTTGCCCCCCCCCCCAAGACGTGAAATTTAATGCATGCTATATTTGCGTTTTTAGAACGGTACTGGGCATCCCAAAATTGCAGCAGTCAAAATCAAGCTAGCCTCAGTCAAAAACTGAAAAATTTCGCGCCGCTTCGCGGCATGACAAGTTTCGCAATTGCATATACAAATTTGGAAAATTAATTCCATTAAGTGTCTTGCAGAGGCTCTCCTTGGCGGTAATTGCTGGCCCCAGGGCCAACTCTCTTCATAAAATATTATCTTTAAAGCGGGCTACATGTTTAGCTTGTCTGCCGAGTTCCGAAAAAGGCGACGCGAACGCAAAGACGCGGACTTCGGCAACCGGAAGCTGTTCCAGCGGTGCCCAACTTGTTGGCCCGAAGAGCTAATAGTGGGGACCAGGCCAGGACTATCTCCCCAAGCCATCTCCCCCAGGCTACTCCAGATCCACAGGGACCATTTATGCGCGGAAATGTCGGTCTTCCTCTTGCTACTTTGAAACCATTTGCACCGTTACCAGTTGTTTGTTACAGTTCGGTACATAGGTATGTATACAGACTACAGTTATTATTATCATATGTACTATTGAGCGCAGACTGCCACCGGCCATCGTGATTTACTATCCGAGGCTAATGTATATGAAAAACTACCTTCATTTCAAAAATTTGCATCATACCGAGATGTGCAACCAGGAAAAGGGGTTACCTGAGGCTTGGCTCCACTCACGGTCTGGTTCCAATATTAAAAATGCGTTTTCCACGACCTAAAATTAAAATGTTCACGCCGCTTCGCGGCGTCACATCAGTGGCCATCGTCATAACGAAGCCATCGTCATCGTCTTCGTTTCGTCGTAACGCTGAATTGAATGAATAACATTTTTAGCTTATTATCCTCTACAAGGCTAAGAAGCTAAAAATGCCTATGTTTCTGGGTTTTATCAGGCAAACTCGAGCAAAAAAAAAATCGCGCCGCTTCGCGGCGCTAAATAACAAGTACCTACTATAACATGCAAATCCACATTAGAAATGTTGCAAAGGCTTAAATACACGCATAACAAATTGGGGTACATTTTTTTGTCGTCATTTCAGCCGACCCCCCACTCAAAAATTATCGGCGACGCCCCTGGGTACAGCTGAAAATTGACATAGCTTTTATCAGTGTAAGGCAATGTCGGAACAATACAAACTGCAAGCTGACATCTTTCCTTTTTCGATATCCCAAAAGGTCGAAAACCTAAACAAAAATGGGGAAAAAAATCGAAATCGTGTGGTTGCAAAATAAAGTGGCCCAAATCCGGGAAGAAATTCGAAATTGGGGGTAGGTAAGGTCCACTAAAAAAGCGGTTTGCCCCCCCCCCCCCCAAACGGCCGGCTAGATCCGCCCTTGACTACAGGTACTGAAATATACACTACTTCGACTACTACGTCGTATTTTTGGTGGAATTAAATTAACTAAATGAAGATATAATCTATGGAAATACAAGTTATTGATATCAAACAATACTGTCAATGTATAATAGACAAAACAATTACCAGAAAAGTTATATCTTGTCTCATTAATTTGGGCGTTAAATTCCTTACTCTTATACCCGTTGTTCTATTACCCTGGGCTGGACCACAGCATCAGTGACGTCATCGCTAATGCTGAGCCGCTCGGCAGCTGATACATAGGGAATCCTGGAATGACATCCCCTGGGCAAGGCCGTATAAGAGAGGTAGTCATCCGGGGATTTTAGCTATCCTATCTCAATATTAGCGTGACGTCACTGGTGCAGTGGTCAGACTCTGCTGTCGCCGCACGCGGCTCGGTGCGGTGCGAATATTTCGAACGGGATACGGATAGATGTGCCTAAGGCAGGCGCGCACACAAGGGATGGGGGAGAGGGCACACGGGCCCGTGCCCCCCCCCCCCTTTAGAAATGCGGGGCCCCTCTGCAGAGGCCCCGTGGGGCCCCTCTAAGGCGGCCCCGTGGGGCCTCTGTTTGGTTGTAATTTGCGTTTGGCACATTTTGTTGAAATTTTCCGAAACAAATACATTTTTGTTAAAAAAAATGGGTGTCAAACTGAAAATTTCGCAAATCCGATATAGCCATTTTGAAGTCCTGTTTGTCACGCGGGCCCGTGCCCCCTTACGAATTGTTATGCTGCCACCGACCCACCCTATGAGGGTGGGGCCCCTGTCCGGTTGTATTTTTTTTACAAATCAAAAGTGTTTTTTGTTTCATCCGAAGGGGCCCACTGCGAAAATATAGAAAACGAAATTATGGCGAAAATGTGTAACGGGTCGAAGTTCTAAGGATAAAAAATATCAATATATAAAATAAGACTATGTGTACCTCATACAGAGGCGCACACAACGGGGGGGGGGGCACACGGGGCCGTCCCCCCCCCCCCCCCTTACAAAATGCGGGGCCCCTGAGGCGGCCTCGTGGGGCCCCTCTGAGGCGGCTTCGTGGGTCCCCTCTGATGCTGTCCCGTGGGGCCCCTTTGAGGCGGCTTCGTGGGGCCCCTCTGAGGCTGTCCCGTGGGGCCCCTCTGAGGCGGCCCCGTGGGGCCACTCTGAGGCTGCCCCGTAAGGGTTCCTCTGAGGCTGCCCCTTAAGGGTTCCTCTGAGGATGCCTAGTGGGGTCCATTTTTGGTTGTATTAAAACAAAATGAAAATCAGGATTTTTTATCAAATGAAAGTAAAAGTTGTATATTTTATTTGTATCCGAAGGGCCCAGAGGCGCGCACATGGGCTCGTGCCCCCTTACGAAATGCTCTCACAGAGCATTTCGTAAGGTGTCCCTTACGAGACACGCTCTCACAGAGACACGCTCTCACCGAGACACGCTCTCACCGAGACACGCTCTCACCGAGACACGCTCTCACCGAGACACGCTCTCACCGAGACACGCTCTCACCGAGACACGTTCTCACCGAGACACGTTCTCACCGAGACACGCTCTCACCGAGACACGCTCTCACCGAGACACGCTCTCACCGAGACACGCTCTCACCGAGACACGCTCTCACCGAGACACGCTCTCACCGAGACACGCTCTCGCCGAGACACGCTCTCGCCGAGACACGCTCTCGCCGAGACACGCTCTCGCCGAGACACGCTCTCGCCGAGACACGCTCTCGCCGAGACACGCTCTCGCCGAGACACGCTCTCGCCGAGACACGCTCTCGCCGAGACACGCTCTCGCCGAGACACGCTCTCGCCGAGACACGCTCTCGCCGAGACACGCTCTCGCCGAGACACGCTCTCGCCGAGACACGCTCTCGCCGAGACACGCTCTCACCGAGACACGCTCTCACCGAGACACGCTCTCACCGAGACACGCTCTCACCGAGACACGCTCTCACCGAGACACGCTCTCACCGAGACACGCTCTCACCGAGACACGCTCTCACCGAGACACGCTCTCACCGAGACACGCTCTCACCGAGACACGCTCTCACCGAGACACGCTCTCACCGAGACACGCTCTCACCGAGACACGCTCTCACCGAGACACGCTCTCACCGAGACACGCTCTCACCGAGACACGCTCTCACCGAGACACGCTCTCACCGAGACACGCTCTCACCGAGACACGCTCTCACCGAGACACGCTCTCACCGAGACACGCTCTCACCGAGACACGCTCTCACCGAGACACGCTCTCACCGAGACACGCTCTCACCGAGACACGCTCTCACCGAGACACGCTCTCACCGAGACACGCTCTCACCGAGACACGCTCTCACCGAGACACGCTCTCACCGAGACACGCTCTCACCGAGACACGCTCTCACCGAGACACGCTCTCACCGAGACACGCTCTCACCGAGACACGCTCTCACCGAGACACGCTCTCACCGAGACACGCTCTCACCGAGACACGCTCTCACCGAGACACGCTCTCACCGAGACACGCTCTCACCGAGACACGCTCTCACCGAGACACGCTCTCACCGAGACACGCTCTCACCGAGACACGCTCTCACCGAGACACGCTCTCACCGAGACACGCTCTCACCGAGACACGCTCTCACCGAGACACGCTCTCACCGAGACACGCTCTCACCGAGACACGCTCTCACCGAGACACGCTCTCACCGAGACACGCTCTCACCGAGACACGCTCTCACCGAGACACGCTCTCACCGAGACACGCTCTCACCGAGACACGCTCTCACCGAGACACGCTCTCACCGAGACACGCTCTCACCGAGACACGCTCTCACCGAGACACGCTCTCACCGAGACACGCTCACCGAGACACGCTCACCGAGACACGCTCTCACCGAGACACGCTCTCACCGAGACACGCTCTCACCGAGACACGCTCTCACCGAGACACGCTCTCACCGAGACACGCTCTCACCGAGACACGCTCTCACCGAGACACGCTCTCACCGAGACACGCTCTCACCGAGACACGCTCTCACCGAGACACGCTCTCACCGAGACACGCTCTCACCGAGACACGCTCTCACCGAGACACGCTCTCACCGAGACACGCTCTCACCGAGACACGCTCTCACCGAGACACGCTCTCACCGAGACACGCTCTCACCGAGACACGCTCTCACCGAGACACGCTCTCACCGAGACACGCTCTCACCGAGACACGCTCTCACCGAGACACGCTCTCACCGAGACACGCTCTCACCGAGACACGCTCTCACCGAGACACGCTCTCACCGAGACACGCTCTCACCGAGACACGCTCTCACCGAGACACGCTCTCACCGAGACACGCTCTCACCGAGACACGCTCTCACCGAGACACGCTCTCACCGAGACACGCTCTCACCGAGACACGCTCTCACCGAGACACGCTCTCAGAAAGACACGCTCCCACAGAGACACGCTCCCACAGAGACACCTCGTGTGAGAGCGTGTCTCGGTGAGAGCGTGTCTCTGCGAGAGCGTGTCTCTGCGAGAGCGTGTCTCTGCGAGAGCGTGTCTCTGCGAGAGCGTGTCTCTGCGAGAGCGTGTCTCTGCGAGAGCGTGTCTCTGTGAGAGCGTGTCTCTGCGAGAGCGTGTCTCTGCGAGAGCGTGTCTCTGCGAGAGCGTGTCTCTGCGAGAGCGTGTCTCTGCGAGAGCGTGTCTCTGTGAGAGCGTGTCTCTGTGAGAGCGTGTCTCTGCGAGAGCGTGTCTCTTGCGGGGCTTACCCGCCATCTATCCGAAATAAGCCCACAGTCAACGCCTTCAAGGCGGCGTTACAGGATATGCCATGCTCTTAATTAAGTCTTAGCATGTTTTTTTACCGTGCTTCTGATTAGTTTTACTTTGTCGTTTTGCGGTGTTTTACGGTGTTTCTTTTTACAATGTATTTGCGTATGGGTTTTGCCCATTTATGTACCCGACGTGGAACAGTAATACCCATACCTATGGAATGTTCTAATAAACTGAACTGAACGCAAAGCTGATTGTAATGCAAGTGTCGCCTGGTGTTTATTTTATAGCGTGTTCGCTGTTCTGCAATTATAACATGACGCCGCCTTGTTTTTCAATGAAAATACTCTCAGTTCCCAAAACTATGGTACACTTCCAGAACAGAGCAAGTGTGTCGACGAAATGAGCTGCAGTATCTTGTTGAAACATAGATAATTGAAAATAGCGTTTGGTTTATCGTCCATTTACGAGAAGGTTGGTCTGTTGGTCAGAATTCGGCATCATTCGGCTTCAGAATCTGACCGCAGGTGCCGCCACCATCGGGGCCGGGCATGAACGGTAACGATCAGCTAATAACTGACTGGTAACGATCGGCTAATAACTGACTGGTAACGATCGGCTAATAGCTGACTGGTAATGATCGGCTAATAACTGACTGGTAACAATCGGCTAATAACTGACTGGTAACAATCGGCTAATAACTGACTGGTAACGATCGGCTAATAACTGACCGGTAACGATCGGCTAATAACTGACTGGTAACGATCGGCTAATAACTGTGACTGTGCAGCGGTGGTAACTGCTACACGATAGGCGAACGCAGCAATAAGAGTGAGGCTCTTGCTGGGTTTAAAGGATATCCACATTATATCTATGTTGGAATTGTGTACGTTTGTAGTGTGCGTTGGAATATGCACACATTAGAGAATCGTGCGCCAATATCGCAACACCCCGCGTCCTTTGGGCGAGCGGCGAAGGCGCAGAGTTCATAGCCAGTGTTCGCTTTTTATGAGCCGACTACAGTCTCCCTGTTTTCCAAAGTAGTGTAGTGTTATGCTTTTTTTTCGCAGATGCAGTCTCCCGTGTTATTTGGGTACCTGCCATTACAGACGCCTGGAGTGGCACACTGTGCCTTTTGGCAGTGTGTCATGCGGCACAGTGCACCCTACCAGGCGTCTGGCCTACCGTCTTATAAGAGGGAGGCTGCATCTGCCAACAAGAGCGTAACACTGCAGTGTCTCGGAAAAACGGAATACTGCGGTTGTGCATGGGCAGCTAACGCTGACCATGCATTTCCTTAGTCTTTGAATGACTGGTGCCGACTGCCTGCCATCGGCAGGTGTGACGGGCAGGGGCGCAGCCAGTCCTTCAGAAGGGGGGGGGGGGGGGGCAAGCCAGTCAGTGGAGGCCCACCACCCCCAAAAATACCCCTCGATATGACAAACTAGACGGATTTCGGCCACTTCATTTTGCGAGGCCCCCTTTTGTAATAAAAGTGTTTGTCTTCAACTTTTGATGAGCTGGATTGGACCAGAACCCTCAGTATGCATTGTACTGAGCACATTACTAATTTGTATCGTTCCGTAAAGGAGATAAATCTTATATTGGCTGGCAAATATTGCAGCACACACTCATGGGTGGGAAATTGTTCAATTGTTTTGAACTACTACCACCCAGGGGCGTTGCCGATAATTTTGGAGTGGGGTCGGCTGAAATTACGAAAAAAATGCACCCCCATTTTTTGCGTATGCGTGCATTTTTTTGTAGTTTGATTTTCATGTTATAGCAGGTACTTGTTATTTAGCGCCGCCAAGCTGCGCGAAATTCTACGGGTTTACCTGCTAAAATCCATAAATATAGGCGGTGGGCCTTGCAGAGGATAAGAAGCTAAACATGAATTCATTCAATTCACGTTACGACGAACCGAATGCGATGACGATGGCTTCGTTATGACGATTGCCACCGATGTGACGCCGCGAAGCGGCGTAAAATGTTAATTTTAGGTCGTGGAAAACTAAATGGTATTATTGGAACCAGACCGTGAGAAGAGCCAAGCCTCAGGCAATCCCTTTTCCTGGTTGCAAATCTCGGTATGATGGAAAATATTGAAATGAAGGATTTTTTCTTCTCATATACATTAGCCTCTGATAGCAAATCACGATGACCGGTGGCAGTCGGCGCTCAACAGTACATATGATAATAACTGTATAGTGAGAGCTAGTGTGAGCGTGTCTCTGTGAGAGCGTGTCTGTGAGCGCGTGTCTGAGAGAGCGTGTCTCTGTGAGAGCGTGTCTCTGTGAGAGCGTGTCTCTTACTGGGCTTACCCGCCATCTATCCGAAATAAGCCCACATTCAACGCCTTCAAGGCGGCGTTACAGGATATGCCATGCTCTTAATTAAGTCTTAGCATGTTTTTTACCGTGCTTCTGATTAGTTTTACTTTGTCGTTTTGCGGTGTTTTACGGTGTTTCTTTTTACAATGTATTTGCGCATGGGTTTTGCACATTTATGTACCCGACGTGGAACAGTAATACCCATACCTATGGAATGTTCTAATAAACTGAACTGAGCGCAAAGCTGATTGTAATGCAAGTGTCGCCTGGTGTTTATTTTATAGCGTGTTTGCTGTTCTGCAATTATAACATGACGCCACCTTGTTTTTCAATGAAAATACTCTCAGTTCCCAAAACTATGGTACACTTCCAGAACAGAGCAAGTGTGTCGACGAAATGAGCTGCAGTATCTTGTTGAAGCATAGATAATTGAAAATAGCGTTTGGTTTATCGTCCATTTACGAGAAGGTTAGTCAGCTTGTTAGAATTCGGCATCATTCGGCTTCAGAATCTGACCGCAGGTGGCGACACCATCGGGGCCGGGCATGACTGGTAACGATCGGCTAATAACTGACTGGTAACGATGGGCTAATAACTGACTGGTAACGATCGGCTAATAACTGACTGGTAACGATCGGCTAATAACTGACTGGTAACGATCGGCTAATAACTGTGACTGTGCAGCGGTTGTAACTGCTACACGATAGGCGAACGCAGCAATAAGAGTGAGGCTCTTGCTGGGTATAAAGGATATCCACATTATATCTATGTTGGAATTGTGTACGTTTGTAGTGTGCGTTGGAATATGCACACATTAGAGAATCGCGCGCCAATATCGCAACACCTCGCGTCCTTTGGGCGAGCGGCGAAGGCGCAGAGTTCATACCCAGTGTTCGCTTTTTATGAGCCGACCACAGTCTCCCTGTTTTCCAAAGTAGTGTAGTGTTATGCTTTTTTTCGCAGATGCAGTCTCCCGTGTTATTTGGGTACCTGTCTACAGACGCCTGGAGTGGCACACTGTGCCTTATGGCAGTGTGTTATGCGGCACAGTGCACCCTACTAGGCGTCTGGCCTACCGTCTTATCCCGCGCACTGCAGGGCCTTTGCGCCGAACACAAACTGCAGGGGGGGGGGTGATTTCCGCCCCCCTGAAATCTCGAAAACTACGCTACGCAGCGAGAAGCGAAAAAAATCATTTGATAGCTTGATACATGTTCTATTGTACATACATGATACATGTTTTTCCTGTTTTAGGACATCGCTCCAGAAGTTCCCATATCTCAGAAACAATACTAGTTAGAAACAAACGGAAAAAAGCAAACGCCAGCCAGTGAAATTTGCAATCGCTAATTTGTCCTCAGATTTGATCTCAGGTCAATATTTGAGGCTCCAGAGGTCAAAAAGGGGAAAAATTCCGTTTTTTTTTTGCTAAATCGTGTTTTGCTATCAACTTTTTACTTAATAAAGATAACTGAAAACTGTTTACGCCATTGTGTTTATCTTGTCAAGGCGCTTTTAATTATATACTTGGTGACCTTGTTAGGTTAACTTAACAATTTGGCCTCAGGTCAAGGTCAAGTGGTGACCCAAGTAGGGCATGTTGCATATGGGAAGACGTATCTCGACGAGACAAACACATTGATATCTGTTTTACTTCTATCTTCATTATGTCTGGAGTTATTGACAAAAGTGATGGTGACCTCGCATGACCTCAAATGACCCATAGGGGTCACTTAACAAAAAATACACTTGGATCATCAAGAATATCTTATGATAACTTGATCCAGAAGTAATTGGACTAATATCATGCATATCCTAGAAATAGGAAGCATTTGTATATTTCCCCATTGACTTAGTATGGGGAGGTTACGAAATTGACCTGACCTTAAGTCAACGATATCAAAATTCCGAAACCAGCGAATTGTAAGTACTTATGCCCTCATGAAATCCTATAAGTTTCAAACTGATCGGTGAAAAACTCTGGCTTTGGCACAACTGCAAACATTTTTTTGGAGGTGGGGTCACTTGACCTAGTCTGGTGACCTGACCCGAGATGACCCGAGGATATTTTTTTTCAAAGTGTGCAAAATTGATGTCCTAATAGGTGGGAAAAAACCCGGCGGCGCTGCGCGCCGCCGTTTTTTTCGCTATCTTTGACAAACCTGAGGGGGGCGGAAATCAACCCCCCTGCAGTGCGCGGGTTATAAGAGGGAGGCTGCATCTGCCAACAAGAGCGTAACACTGCAGTGTCTCGGAAAAACGGAATACTGCGGTTGTGCATGGGCAGCTAACGCTGACCATGCATTTCCTTAGTCTTTGAATGACTGGCGCCGACTGCCTGCCATCGGCAGGTGTGACGGGCAGGGGCGCAGCCAGTCCTTCAGAAGGGGGGGGGGGGCAAGCTAGTCAGTGGTGGTCCACCACCCCCAAAAATACCCCTCGATATGAAAAACTAGACGGATTTCGGCCACTTCATTTTGCGAGGCCCCCTTTTGTAATAGATGTGTTTTTCTTCAACTTTTGATGAGCTGGATTGAACCAGAACCCTCAGTATGCATTGTACTGAGCACATTACTAATTTGTATCGTTCCGTAAAGGAGATAAATCTTATATTGGCTGACAAATATTGCAGCACACAATCATGGGTGAGAAATTGTTCAATTGTTTTGAACTACTACCACCCAGGGGCGTTGCCGATAATTTTGGAGTGGGGTCGGCTGAAATTACGAAAAAAAAATGCACCCTCCATTTTTTGAGTGCGTGCATTTTTTGTAGGTGGATTTTCATGTTATAGCAGGTACTTGTTATTTAGCGCCGCCAAGCTGCGCGAAATTTTACAGGTTTACCTGCTAAAACCCATAAATATAGGCGGTGGGCCTTGTAGAGGATAAGAAGCTAAAAATGAATTCATTCAATTCACGTTACGACGAACCGAATACGATGACGATGGCTTGGTTATGACGATTGCCACCGATGTGACGCCGCGAAGCGGCGTAAAATGTTAATTTTAGGTCTTGGAAAACTAAATGGTATTATTGGAACCAGACCGTGAGAAGAGCCAAGCCTCAGGCAATCCCTTTTCCTGGTTGCAAATCTCGGTATGATGGAAAATATTGAAATGAAGGATTTTTTCTTCTCATATACATTAGCCTCTGATAGCAAATCACGATGACCGGTGGCAGTCAGCGCTCAACAGTACATATGATAACAATAACTGTAGTGAGAGCTAGTGAGAGCGTGTCCCTGAGAGAGCGTGTCCCTGAGAGAGCGTGTTCCTGAGAGAGCGTGTCTCGGCGAGAGCGTGTCTCGGCGAGAGCGCCGAGACACGCTCTCGCCGAGACACGCTCTCGCCGAGACACGCTCTCGCCGAGACACGCTCTCGCCGAGACACGCTCTCGCCGAGACACGCTCTCGCCGAGACACGCTCTCGCCGAGACACGCTCTCGCCGAGACACGCTCTCGCCGAGACACGCTCTCGCCGAGACACGCTCTCGCCGAGACACGCTCTCGCCGAGACACGCTCTCGCCGAGACACGCTCTCGCCGAGACACGCTCTCGCCGAGACACGCTCTCGCCGAGACACGCTGTCACAGAGACACGCTGTCACAGAGACACGCTCTCGCCGAGACACGCTCTCACAATACAGTTATCATTATCATATGTACTGTTGAGCGCTGACTGCCACCGGTCATCGTGATTTGCTATCAGAGGCTAATGTATATGGAAGAAAAAAATCCTTCATTTCAATATTTTCCATCATACCGAGATTTGCAACCAGGAAAAGGGATTGCCTGAGGCTTGGCTCTTCTCACGGCCTGGTTCCAATAATACCATTTAGTTTTCCACGACCTAAAATTAACATTTTACGCCGCTTCGCGGCGTCACATCGGTGGCCATCGTCATAACCAAGCCATCGTCATCGTATTCGCTTCGTCGTAACGTGAATTGAATGAATTCATTTTTAGCTTCGTATCCTCTACAAGGCCCACCGCCTATATTTATGGGTTTTAGTAGGTAAACCCGTAAAATTTCGCGCAGCTTGGTGGCGCTAAATAACAAGTACCTGCTATAACATGAAAATCCACCTACACAAAAATGCACGCACACGCAAAAAATGGGGGGGGGGGCATTTTGTTTCGTAATTTCAGCCGACCCCACTCCAAAATTATCGGCAACGTTCCTGGGTGGTAGTAGTTCAAAACAATTGAACAATTTCCCACCCATGAGTGTGTGCTGCAATATTTGCCAGCCAATATAAGATTTATCTCCTTTACGGAACGATACAAATTAGTAATGTGCTCAGTACAATGCATACTGAGGGTTCTGGTCCAATCCAGCTCATCAAAAGTTGAAGAAAAACACATTTATTACAAAAGGGGGCCTCGCAAAATAAAGTGGCCGAAATCCGTCTAGTTTGTCATATCGAGGGGTATTTTTGGGGGTGGTGGGCCTCCACTGACTGGCTTGCCCCCCCCCCCCCCCTTCTGAAGGACTGGCTGCGCCCCTGCCCGTCACACCTGCCGATTGCAGGCAGTCGGCGCCAGTCATTCAAAGACTAAGGAAATGCATGGTCAGCGTTAGCTGCCCATGCACAACCGCAGTATTCCGTTTTTCCGAGACACTGCAGTGTTACGCTCTTGTTGGCAGATGCAGCCTCCCTCTTATAAGACGGTAGGCCAGACGCCTGGTAGGGTGCACTGTGCCGCATGACACACTGCCATAAGGCACAGTGTGCCACTCCAGGCGTCTGTTGTAATGACAGGAACCCAAATAACACAGGAGACTGCATCTGCGAGAGAAAAAAAACACTGCACTACTTTGGAAAACGGGGAGACTGTAGTCGCTCATAAAAAGCGAACACTGGCTATGAACTTTGCGCCTTCGCCGCTCGCCCAAAGGACGCGGGGTGTTGCGATATTGGCGCGCGATTCTCTAATGTGTGCATATTCCAACGCACACTACAAACGTACACAATTCCAACATAGATATAATGTGGATATCCTTTAAACCCAGCAAGAGCCTCACTCTTATTGCTGCGTTCGCCTATCGTGTAGCAGTTACCACCGCTGCACAGTCAGTTACTAGCCGATCGTTACCGGTCAGTTATTAGCCGATCGTTACCGGTCAGTTATTAGCCGATCGTTACCAGTCAGTTATTAGCCGATCGTTACCGGTCAGTTATTAGCCGATCGTTACCAGTCAGTTATTAGCCGATCGTTACCAGTCGGTTATTAGCCGATCGTTACCGGTCATGCCCGGCCCCGATGGTGGCGCCACCTGCGGTCAGATTCTGAAGCCGAATGATGCCGAATTCTAACCAACAGACTAACCTTCTCGTAAATGGACGATAAACCAAACGCTATTTTCAATTATCTATGCTTCAACAAGATATTGCAGCTCATTTCGTCGACACACTTGCTCTGTTCTGGAAGTGTAGCATAATTTTGGGAACTGAGAGTATGTTCATTAAAAAACAAGGCGGCGTCATGTTATAATTGCAGAACAGCGAACACGCTATAAAATAAACACCAGGCGACACTTGCATTACAATCAGCTTTGTGTTCAGTTCAGTTTATTAGAACATTCCATAGGTATGGGTATTACTGTTCCACGTCGGGTTCATAAATGGGCAAAACCCATACGCAAATACATTGTAAAAAGAAACACCGTGAAACACCGCAAAACGACTAAGTAAAACGAATCAGAGGCACGGTAAAAAGCATGCTAAGACTTAATTAAGAGCATGGCATATCCTGTAACGCCGCCTTGAAGGCGTTGACTGTGGGCTTATTTCGGATAGATGGCGGGAGTACGCTCCACGCCAAAGCCGCACGGTGGGAGAACACCCGCTGCGATGTACTCCGGTTGCATTTGGTCACATGCAGGTCACCTCTCTCAGAGGCGCGAGTCCGCCTTGTCGACACGTCACTCCGTCGGGTGAACATTTCCCGGATCGCTACAGGCGAGTCATCGTGCATCAGTGCGCTAAACACTTTGACAAGGTCACGGCGCACTACCAGAGTCTCGATCCTTGGCCAGTTCAGTGACTTAAGAGCTGGTGTGATGTGGTGATACTTTTGAATCCAATGACGAGCCTCGCTGCAAAGTTAATAACTTTTTGAATTTTGTGTAGCTGGCCCTTGGCAGCCGCAGCCCACACGCTCAGGCAGTAAGTGATGTGTGGAAAGACGTAGGCCTGAATGATAAATTTGATGACATCACTGGAGAAGTAATGCCGAAACTTGTACAGGGTTACAATAATTCGGTTACATTTCTGGACTACAGCCGTCACATGCGTCCCCCAAGTCAGCCCGGCGTCGATAATAACGCCCAGAACCTTGACCTTCTTCGAAGGTCGTACTGTCGAGTCGCCGATTTTGAAGTAGAAGTTTGCAGACTTTTTCAGATTTTGCCTGGACCCGACTAGCATGAAGTCTATTTTTCCTTCGTTCATTTTCAGTGAATTAGCGTTAAACCAGGCCTGGAGTTCGTTTACGGTGGTTTCTAGTCTGTTTTTTTTTTTAAATAAAATAATCTAGGCCGAACCCGTCCGGAGACGTGCAGTCCAGGTGCACTGTGTCATCAGCGTAGGTAGCAGACTTCCGTGAGACAAGTAGCACGGCAGGTCGGCGGTAAACAATATAAAGAGAATCGGTCCAATAATCGAGCCCGGGGGCACTCCGCATGACACCGGCAAACAGCGTCGTCCACCCCGAACAATCTGCCCTCGGCCGCTCAAATAACTACGGAACCAGTCAATGTCCATAACACCGTACCAAGACAGTTTTGTGAGGACGTCATGGTCGACTCTGTCAAACGCCTTGGATAGGTCGACTGTCGTTACCGACGATACGAGCCCTCTGTCGTTGTTCTTGACCAGGCGCTCGACAGCGGCGAGCACGGCGTCCTCGGTAGAGTGGCGCACCCTATACGCATACTGAGATGGGCTAAACAGATAGGCCGAGCTAAGATAACTAGTCAGTTGACAGCATACTACTTTCTCCAAGATTTTTGACAAGACACTGAGAAGTGAAATAGAACGATTGTTCGATGGCTCACTAGGGTCGCCTGCTTTTGGTATCGGGACGACACACGCCGTCTTCCATGCGTCAGGGAACACTTTGGTGGTCAACGAGAGGTTAATGAGGCGAAGCAAGTGTGGACCGATCACCGGAAAGCACTGACGGACGGCCTCCAGAGGAATCTCGTCCAGTCCCACCGCTCGCGACGCACTCATCTTCCCGACAGAAGACCGGGACAGTTCCGGGAGAGTAACAGGTGAACTGGAAACCCGTCGAACAGACAGTAGGCGGCCTGAGGTCCCCACGGCCCGCAATGACGGCCCCCCGCAAGCCGGCAGCGATGCGAGGTCAGACGTCCGCGAAGTAGCGGTTGAATTCGTCCGCCCTCTCAGTGCCCCTCGGTCCGAAGGCAGCGCGGCGCCAGCCGGCTCGGGGGAGGCCATGGCGAACCTCTTGAAAGTAGACCAGAAGCCCCCGCGGTCGCCCGAGGTCAGCTCGCCGCACAGGAACTGCCGCCTGGCCGCGCTAAGCCGACTCTTGACGCTGTTCCGCAGCTCTGTGAAGTCCACCTTCGCCTCCGGCGTGCGCAGGCACAGCCACGTGTCGCGAGCACTGTCCCGCTCAGCCATGAGCGCGCGCAGGTCCGGGTCCTCCAGCCAGGGGCAGCTCGGCCGCAACACACGCACACGTCTCGGCGGGCAGTAGCGGTCCATGACCGCGTTCCATATGGTCATAAATTGTTCGACGCACGCGTTAACATCAGTGGCACCATCCACCTGGGTCCAGTCCGCTAACAAAAACTCCAGGCAAACAGCGTTCCAGTCGACCCGCCGCCAGCCGCGAAGGACGCGCCACTGCGCCGGTCTGCGCACGCGGGGGAGGCGGGCGGTAGTCACAATCGGTTGGTGGTCGCTGATAGCGTCCGACAGAAAGGACAGAAAGTCGTTCGAAAGGATTTTTTTTTAATATTTATATTTTTTATACATATTTTGCTAGAATAAGCGAAAATTTGGCTTCTTTCGCTCAATTTGATTTAATTTTCAGCTAAGTTATCTAGGTTATAGGTTATCAAGAGAAGCAGAATATGGCATACATATCTCTAGATTGGGCTGAACCTGGAATTATCGACGTACTTGAGCCAGCGAAAACTGGTTTCGACTGAAGATGAAAAAAAAGAATTAAAATGTAAATTATGTAATGGAGGTTATTTTAGGTATAAATTTGTAATTCAATTATAATGTATTGGTTAATAATCATGTTATGTAAATTATATTTAAATATGCAAATTAGGAAGTAAACTAGCAGTGTTATGGTACTGATCAGTGTTTAAACTATGCATAACATTACGTCAGCAGTGTTGATTAATCGTAAAATAAAATAATACAATAATAATAATAAAATAAGTTAAACAATGATAAAATCGTGGTTAATTCGGCTCTTAACTGAACGTCTACCATCGACCTTCAGTATCGTCCCTGCCTGCTGCTCCACTATGCGTCGGACCCTCTGCTGTTGCTGCTGCTGCTGCTGCTGCTGCTGCTGCTGCTGCTGCTGCTGCTGCTGCTGCTGCTGCTGCTGCTGCTGCTGCTGCTGCTGCTGCTGCTGCTGCTGCTGCTGCTGCTGCTGCTGCTGCTGCTGCTGCTGCTGCTGCTGCTGCTGCTGCTGCTGCTGCTGCTGCTGCTGCTGCTGCTGCTGCTGCTGCTGCTGCTGCTGCTGCTGCTGCTGCTGCTGCTGCTGCTGCTGCTGCTGCTGCTGCTGCTGCTGCTGCTGCTGCTGCTGCTGCTGCTGCTGCTGCTGCTGCTGCTGCTGCTGCTGCTGCTGCTGCTGCTGCTGCTGCTGCTGCTGCTGCTGCTGCTGCTGCTGCTGCTGCTGCTGCTGCTGCTGCTGCTGCTGCTGCTGCTGCTGCTGCTGCTGCTGCTGCTGCTGCTGCTGCTGCTGCTGCTGCTGCTGCTGCTGCTGCTGCTGCTGCTGCTGCTGCTGCTGCTACATGATATATGATATATGATATATGATATATGATATATGATATATGATATATGATATATGATATATGATATATGATATATGATATATGATATATGATATATGATATATGATATATGATATATGATATATGATATATGATATATGATATATGATATATGATATATGATATATGATATATGATATATGATATATGATATATGATATATGATATATGATATATGATATATGATATATGATATATGATATATGATATATGATATATGATATATGATATATGATATATGATATATGATATATGATATATGATATATGATATATGATATATGATATATGATATATGATATATGATATATGATATATTATATATTATATATTATATATTATATATTATATATTATATATTATATATTATATATTATATATTATATATTATATATTATATATTATATATTATATATTATATATTATATATTATATATTATATATTATATATTATATATTATATATTATATATTATATATTATATATTATATATTATATATTATATATTATATATTATATATTATATATTATATATTATATATGCATATAATATATGATATGACTCCACGCTGCGCTGGTGTCCTGTTCAACTTCGCCAGTCGGATCAGGCTAGGACTCGCCAGTCGCCACCATACATATAAAACATAGGGAGTAAAAGGGAGAGGAAGAAGGAAAAAGAGGGAGAAAAGGGAAGAGAAGCAGCGGGAGAGGGTTACTAGAACGGCATGAATGTCTCATTCTCGCTCTCCCTCCCTCCCTCCCTCCATCCCCCTCCCCCACCCCCAGCTCTCTGAACAGAGCGACACACTAAGGACACACATTCACATGGGCTATATTTTCTATATCAGTGTCGCGTCATTTCCTACTTAGCTATCCTCGATTTGAAACGCCACACCACGCTGACGGTGTGACTGTAAAGTGGTGTCAAAACATGGTGCCAAGACAAACAGGGGCTGTCTCTCTTAATCATGTCGTCCCGGGAGTCTGTTTGAATCATGTCGTTCCGGGAGTCTGTTTCAGAGACCAAACACTGGTCGCGCCCGCAGTTAACGTTTGCTGAACGTCAACAGGGAGGAGTGAGTACGGTGGAGGCCCATCCGGCGCAGAAGGTGGCGGGATTGCTATCGAGTACGTACGCTGCTCTGTAGCGAGATGAATTTTGTGCTAGCGTCTCTATCGGACGATAAATTGTTTGCATATGTGCTGATTTGTATGTATTGCGAAGTAGACGTTTCCTTAGCCTTCGCGCTGATATTTTTCGGGAATAGCAAGAAAACTGCTGCGCGCATCGCCGGTAAATTGGCACAGCTGTTTCGGCAATAATTACCTACATTGTGTGAAATTGTCAACTTCGGGTCATCCCAGGTCAGGTCACAAAGCCACATCAAGTAAGCTTACCTATAACAAATTTGTGTGGTCGTGTCAAAGCCACAAGGGCTTGACGAACGATTTTTAACTCACCATTTCATCGCAATAGCTTATTTTATTATTCTAGCATGTATTGGTCTCATTGAGTTTACCGCATCTGAAATTAAGCGAAACATTAATTGTGTCTGAATATTGATCACACGTATTCGTTTTGTTTAAATAACTAATACCTCGTCCGAAATCATTAATTATTTTATTTGTCGCTGTACAACTGATCGACGGACATATACCAATCGCGACATAGAACTCGCCTCGCTATGCTCCTCTATTTACTCTCCAGGCGTCTCCAGGCTGTCCTCTTTAGCGAAACATTGGGCATCCTTCAGTGTTAACGTGACCTCATAATCAGCAGCGAAGCATGGTCAAAACGGATTTGTGCAGCTACGTTCGAAATTAACTAGTTTGCTAGTTATATTGTTAGCATATTAGTAAAGTTAAGTTAGCAGAAAGCACATTTACACTACCGAAGTGTCGATGTAGTTAACACTCGTCTCGTATTCAGGAGGCACGCCTCATGCGGGGTGGAGGCGGATGCGGCGGCAGGGCGGGGTGCAGCGCGTCTCTGTGTGTGTGTAGACTGACCACGTCCCGTGCCGTTTGCTCGGCGGGTGGAGCACCCTGCCGGGGTGGCGGTGGTGGCGGCGGCAGGGTGGGGTGCAGCGCGTTTCTGTGTGTAGTGATCGCGTCGCGTGCCGTTTGCTCGGCGGGTGGAGCACCCTTCGGGGGTGGCGGTGGTGGTGGTGACGGCGGCAGTCGACAGTCGGCCCCCAGTCGACAGCAGGCCCCCGGAAGAGGAGGGTAGTGCATCTCCTACTCAGGCGGGTTGTGACGAGGACAGACTCAGACTGTGCGACGGACTGAGAGTCGGACAGACTCAACTTTGAACGGGATTCAACTCTGGCAGACATCGACCCAGTCAGATTCCGATTCAAGCAGACTCAGACTTTATAGCACGGATCTCACCAGGTGACATATGTGGCATGTGACAGATGACATATGTGACATATGTGACAGATATGTGGTACTAACAGCCGTGAGAGCTCTGTGAGACCAAGACAGCTGTGAGACCTCTGTGGGACCAAGACAGCCGTCAGAGCTCTGTGAGACCAAGACAGCCGTGATACCTCTGTGGGACCAAGGCAGCCGTGAGACCTCTGTGGGACCAAGACAGCCGTCAGAGCTCTGAGAGACCAAGACAGCCGTGATACCTCTGTGGGACCAAGGCAGCCGTGAGACCTCTGTGGGACCAAGACAGCCGTCAGAGCTCTGTGAGACCAAGACAGCCGTGAGAGCTTTGTGGGACCAAGACAGCCGTGAGACCTCTGTGAGACCAAGACAGCCGTCAGAGCTCTGTGAGACCAAGGCAGCCGTCAGAGCTCTGTGAGACCATGGCAGCCGTGAGAGCTTTGTGGGACCAAGACAGCCGTGAGAGCTTTGTGGGACCAAGACAGCCGTGAGAGCTCTGTGAGACCAAGACAGCCGTGAGAGCTTTGTGAGACCAAG
This sequence comes from Chirona hameri, assembly GCA_036785665.1. Taxonomy (NCBI): domain Eukaryota; kingdom Metazoa; phylum Arthropoda; class Thecostraca; order Balanomorpha; family Balanidae; genus Chirona; species Chirona hameri. The sequence goes on from JAXIVJ010001409.1 coordinate 94,307, forward strand.
ACAGCCGTGAGACCTCTGTGGGACCAAGACAGCCGTGAGACCTCTGTGGGACCAAGACAGCCGTGAGAGCTCTGTGGGACCAAGACAGCCGTCAGAGCTCTGTGAGACCAAGACAGCCGTGAGACCTCTGTGGGACCAAGACAGCCGTGAGACCTCTGTGGGACCAAGACGGCCGTGAGAGCTTTGTGAGACCAAGGCAGCCGTGAGACCTCTGTGGGACCAAGACAGCTGTGAGACCTCTGTGGGAACAAGACAGCTGTGAGACCTCTGAAGTGGCATCACTAAATTCGCACACCAAGATAGCTGTGAGACCTCTGAAGTGGCGTCACTAAATTCGCACACCAAGACAGCTGTAAGAACATGACAGCTGGTACAGGTTATATCTACAGCATTGACAGCTCCGTGAAACAGCTGGTGAAGCTCTGTCAGTCTGAGACAGTTGTGAGAGCTCTGATGCAGTTGTGAGAGCTCCGACACAGCTGTGAGAGCTCCGAGACAGCTGTGAGAGCTCAGACAGCTGTGGCAGCTCTGTTAGTCAGATGAGGCTGCCCCAGCTTAGCATGCTGTCTGCGACCAGCCGGCCGGCGGCGCTGCTGCCGCTGCTGCTGTTGGTGACGCTGCTGCCATCTATCGCCGGCCTCTTCAACTTCGGAGTGGACCTGTACGCCGACTTGAAGGGAGCGGCGCCATTTGGTGGAGGACCCGTGAGTTGTTACGTCACGTCATGTCAAGTGTTCGTTTTAGACAAAAAGTGGAGTCTCTTTGGATACGCGAAACGGTGGGGTTTCTTGAATATCTGAAACTGGAAATGATAATTATTGGTAGGTTTCAGTTATCAGCTTGTCTCACTCACTCCCCACCAACGCCAACCTAGCTCTATCTTGAACCTGCCTCCCAACGCCAAGTTAACCTTCGTTTAACCTGCCATTGACTGTGGGACGGGGGGCGTTTACCCCCCCCCCCCCCCCCCTGATGAACTTTTGTAATAACTCAAAAACCAATAGCGTTATCAACGTGAAATTTTGGGGTACCTTCTCCTACATCGATTTTACGTCTTCAGTGCCAAATGAAGCAATTTCATCGGAACTTTTTTCGGGATATAACTAATTTAGTGACGTCACTACACTACACACGAGTTTGACAACAAAAATCAGCTAAATTTTAACAGACCGTACAAATGCCATATTTTGAGCAAAATACTATACAAAACTCAAAAGATAGCCATGTTGGCCCTTATCATTTGCTATCTCGGAGTTCTAGACATTTTTATTTTTGACCTACAATAATACACAACTATTTTTTGAAGAAAAAAATGCCCACACAATCATTTGTTTATATTAAAAAAACGGAATATATGTCCGAGAACCACATATGGGCAATTACCATACCAAATTTCAACAAAATGATATCGCCTTTTTTTACTGACTTCACCCGGCATTGCCTGGGGGTCTCAGCTGCACGCCATTGACTGGGGGAGCGTTAAATGCCCCCCCCCCCCCCTCCCCTGGTTATCTTCCGAACCAATGATCGCAGCGAGACGCGCAAGGCGGATTCGACATGTCTCAATGAGAAATCTATGTTCAAATCTAATATGTTCAAATTTCGAAGTGAGCTCAAATAAATGTCTGGTCACGGTCAGGTCAAAGGTCAAAATCGCCGTATTTGAGTTTATGGGCCATACTTGCCATCTTAAGCGTTCGATTACGACCATGATCATTCAAAGTGCAGCCAAATGTATGATTCACATCCCGCATGAGCTAAAGTGAGATTGTTGGCCGAGGTTAAGGTCAAAGCCAGGTCACAAAAGGTCACTATGCTCAAAATAGCTACGAAAGTCATGCAACACATGTTTTACGAGTTATTTTCCACGTAATTCGATAGTGATAGTAATTTTACCACCTGACTTAATTTACGAGACGTTAATGTCAAGTTCAGACCAAGTTCACAGTGGTGCCATTTATTTGTCTGTATATGGTCAATAAAAGCAAAAAATCGCAATTTGTAAATATGACTTCGAGTTACCCATATTTTAGACTCCCATCAGTCAGTCAAGAATGGTGATATCATTCTGAAATTTGGTAGGATAGTTTACCATATGTGGTTCTGACATATATTCCGGCTTTTTGAATATGTTTGAAAACAAATTATTTTGTGGGTATTTTCCCAAAACACTTTTTTGAATTTTTTGGGGTCATGTACCAAAACTTCCAAAAATCCAAGATAGCCATATTGTAGCCCTTGCTATTTGCTATCTTCTGACGTTTTTTGATTGCATTTTACTCGAAATATGGCATTTGTACGGTCTGTTACATTTTAGCTGATGTTGGTGTAAGTGTGTAGACGTCAATATATTCGCTATAACTCAATTTTTTCGGCGAAATTGCTTTATTTTTCACAGAAGACTTAAACGCGATTTAGAAGAAGGTACCCGAAGTTTCACGTTGATAGCGTTATTTGTTTGTGAGATATTACGCAAATGAATCGGGGGGGGGGGGGCGTTAAACGCCCCCCCCCCCACCCTCTCCCAGTCAATGGCAGGTTAAACTTCGCCCTACGGGAGCTTTTTTCACCTACGCCCTACGGGTGGGGGCCTGACAGCCCCCTGCCCTATTTGTAACAGGGGGGGGCGGATTCCGCCCCCCCCTCATGTTTTTCGCAGATATCTCCAGAACGGCTGAGAGCAGGCCCATGAAATTTTGGGACTTTTCATAGAATTGAATACCGCATTTTGAATCAAAATTTTGAGTTCTTAACCTGAACAGGGGCGGTTCCAGGGTACAGTTTTGGGTGGGTTCGGAGGCGATATTTGGCGATAATACGGAAATGCGATCTTCACGGTTTCTTCCTAACTGCCTCAAGTATGAAGGAGTTACATCGGTTCACGGTGATGCAACAAGTGCAAATTAGTTGATGTTAATGAAATATCATAAAAATTGCATGGCAGAGGCGGTTTCAGGGGCTTGAAAGGGGGGGGGGGGGTTCCAGGAAGTATTCAATGCTTGGCGGGAAGCAAATAGAGCAATGTAAGGGGCATTTATAGTTATCAAGATGTAAAAGATAGCTTTTGCTTCCATTATTTGCATAATTTATTACATATAGAGTTTCAGGGGCGTGATCAGGCACCGGCGCAATAGACGGTTAGCTTATAATGATATATGCACATATGAGGCCAGAAAAGGGAATAGTCATTTCTTACACTTTCGCTCAGGAATGGAAGAAAGGGGGTCATATTATTGCAAGGAAACTAAGAGGCATGGGCGTACAATGACATAACATACTGTAGTTTCCGGATGAAACACGCACCACAGGCTACTCTACGAACGATTATAAGATAATAGGCGAGTCCAGGTAGGGTAAAAGGGGGGTAAGCAATGTTAATTGAAGTTGTAAGTGAAATAGTCACTGACTAGTTAGTATCATAATAGCGGATAATATACTTATGAAAAGGTATTGAGCCACCCCAGTTTGGATCCTGGATACGCCTATGATGAAGTACAACATGCAAAAAGGAACTATCTACGATCAGTAACATATTTATAGTGCTGGGTAGCAACTTATCTGCGGTTAATATTGTTTCCAGTTTTACCCCCCTTTTTCACTAACCTGGTACCGCCTATGGCAAAAAATATGATTTTTAATTGTTTTGTCTGTCACAATCACATACCATTTTATTTATTTTATAAAAAAATGGTTTTATTACGCATTTACTTCACCCCCATATTGAGTGACCTGCACACGCCTATGATTTTTGAATTTTCAAACGCCACTGTCATATATCAATTTCCAATTCAATCTCTATCGATTCGTATTAATTGTGTTAAAATCGGTCGATAAACATGAAAGCTATGTTGGATCAAAAATGCCACTAAAATTTGGTTTTTGCCCCCCTGTTGCCCCCCTATCAAACATTTATATTTTTGTATTATTTAGAAATGTAGATCGTGTTGAGGGGAACCAAACGCAGTTTCATTTTTGAAAATCGGACGGGTAGATCTCGAGATCTCCGGGGGGGGGGGGGGGGGCGGAATCCGCCCCGCCCCCTGTTACAAATAGGGGTAGCCAGGAGCCTGTTACAAATAGGGTTAACTTCCAAACCAAACAACTTAGAGCTATGCGATAAGAACCAGCATGTTCCCTCTCATGAGAGGAATCTAACAATATGCGAGTTTTAGGTTTCAGGTCAACGGGTGACCTTCCAGGTCAAGTGAATGACCCCGGATCGACCACGTCCAAAACAGCGATTTTGCTCCGTCAGAAAACCTCAAAATTAGAAATTGATAAATGTAAATAAAAAGGCATGTTCCTAGACCAGTTTTGTCTTGGAAACACAGAAAAAGTAATTATTGGTTCGAGTCTTGTCAAAAAAAGTAGAAAGTTATTAAAAAATGACCGTCATGAGTTTCTTACACTTTCCTTCACTCTTCACTCAGTCAAAAATAGAGATATTGCTTTGAAATTTGGTTTGGGTATTGTCCATGCTCAGTCCTCTCACATATATTCAGTTTTTTAACATCTTTGAACATTTGGATTTTGTGGTGATTTAAAAAAACAAACATTATATTTTAAGGGTCAAAAACCCAAAATTTCGGAAATCTGAGATTGCCATGTTAAAGAGAATGCCATTTTGTATCTTTGTGGAATTGCGTTTGCAATTTGCTACAAAACTGTTTTCTACGATTTTTCAATATTTATCGTTTTTCCACCAACATGACGTCATCAAAACATTATCTCCCAAACTACTGAACCAATTTCAATAGACATTTTTACAGCATACGTATAATTGTTGTAAACTCAGCTACTGAAAATTTCAGCAAGATGTGTAAGTATGTGTAAAAGTGATTGAAGAAAAACCTCGGGGGGGGGGGGGGTGTCAGCCCCCTCCCTCTGTAGGGCGAGGGTTAAGGCTTCTAAAGTATGGGTAACTTATGACGTACTTTTGTTAAGAAAGTTATATTTTTTAGTGACCAGCTACGAGCAAATGAATTTCACTGCTGTGTTTCTGACGCAAAACTGATCCAGAAAAATACCTTTTTATTTATATTTATTCATTTCGAATTTTGACCTTGTGACCTGAGCAGAGCTGGTCAGGTCAGCTCTGATCTTGACCTGAGCTTGACACTTATTCACATAAATGACGTCGGGTGATACAATGATATCACTATCGAATTATACGTCTAAAATAACCCATAAACATGTATTGCATGACTTTCGTAGATATTTTGCGCAGTGACCTTTTGTGACCTGACCTTGACCTTGACCTTGACCTTTGCAAGAATCTCACTTTAGCTCATGCGGGATGTGAATCATACCTTTGAGAGCGCTTTGGGTGGTCATGGTCGCATTGGAATACTTTGGATGGAAAGTATGGCCATACACTCAATTACCTCGATTTTGACTTGACCTGATATGTAACCTGTCATGTGATCTCAATTTTACATTTTTGTAGTGTGCTTTATATTCGTCTTATTTGAACGCTGCGTTGCGCGTCTCGCTACAATAACAGGTTCGGAAGATAACCAGGGGTCGTTTAACGCCCCCCCCCCCCCCCCCCCCCCAGCCAATGGCGTTCGGCTGAGACCCCAGTCAATGACAGGTTAACCCTCGCCAGTGCAGGGGGTGGATGCCACCCCTGTTTTCGGGAATAAGTCTTGTATTTATAAACTAATTGCGATGCAACTTGCAGTACCCTACTTTTGAACAATGTGACGCATACTAGGAAAATTCCCAACTTCTACGCCCCATGATCCTTGACCTATGACCTGTTTTTCAAGGTCATGTCAGGCGCAACTGGCGTCCCGTAGTATCGATGCTTGTAAGTTGTGCAGTTTTCGAGTGTGTTGTTCAGGAGCATATGCACAGGTCAGGGGCGTAGCTTCTCCGGACAAGTTGGAAGGGGGGCTGAGCTGGGAAAAATCGCTTATAGTACCATCAAAATCCACAAATATACAGATTTCTCCCCGGATTTGACCCACTTCCTCGTCAAAGTTGGGGGGGGGGCTGAAGCCAAGTTGGGAGGGTGGGGGGTTGAAACCCCCTCAACTGAATAGGAAACTACACCCCTGGAACAGGTGTTACCAGGTGACATTTATGGTTTCCACTGAGATTGTGACCTTGGTTGAACTTTCCGGATGTCAACCGAGGTCACTGACCTCCGATGACCTGAGATGACTTGTTTCGCCTCTGGCAGTTTCTAGGACATTTTGTGATGCTGATTTCAGATTGGAATCCATTTTACATAATTATATGTTCCACTGGGGTCATGCGTTTCCATAGTCACTGACCGAGGTCAACCGAGGTCACTGACCTCCGATGACCTGAGATGACCTTTTTGGATACTAGTAGTTTCTAGGACGTTTTGTGACTCTGATTTCAAATTTGGCGCCCGTTTCCCATAATTATATGTTCATTCACTTGTTTAGCTCGATTATAATTAAATCTCTATACATGCACGATTTGATGACATCCGGGTCATTGACATGACCTCATAGGTCACATGACACTCGGATATCAACGGCTTCCTCCCATCACAAGCAACACGCTCGTTTTTTAATCGAAGCTCTAGCTCAATTAAAAGAAACGCCAGGGGGATCGTACCCCCATCCCCCTTCTCCTGCACGGTTATGTAGGTGTCTGACCCTGCACTGGCGAGGGTTAAACCCCATCCCAACACCAATATAACTCCTATGTGGGTTTCCGGTAGTCTGTAACACAGCCGTCCCTGTGGTTCTCAGTTTCTGACGCCGCTGGCGCTGGCGCTCTTCATCGGGGCCAGCCTGTTCGGTCAATACGGCTTTCTGCCGGTGCGGACGTCGGATGTTGTGACGTCACTGCGTCGGTTTCGTCATCTGGTGCGTGGTAGACGACTGAGGCGCCATCTACATCCGGAAATCATTGATAGAGTGCTACAGGTAAGGCAAAGGCAAAGGCGAGTGTAGGGCCGACAGTCCGTAGCCTGTAGGGCCGACAGTCCGTAGCCTGTAGGGACCGACAGTCCGTAGCCTGTAGGGACCGATAGTCCGTAGCCTGTGGGGACCGACAGTCCGCAGCCTGTAGGGACCGACAGTCCGTAGCCTGTTGGGACCGACAGTCCGTAGCCTGTAGGGACCGACAGTCCGTAGCCTGTAGGGACCGACAGTCGTAGCCTGTAGGGACCGACAGTCCGTAGCCTGTAGGGACCGACAGTCCGTAGCCTGTAGGGACCGACAGTCGTATCCTGTAGGGACCAACAGTCCGTAGCCTGTAGGGACCGACAGTCGTAGCCTGTAGGGACCGACAGTCGTAGCCTGTAGGGACCGACGGTCTGTAGCCTGTAGGGACCGACAGTCCGTAGCCTGTAGGGACCGACAGTCCGCAGCCTGTAGGGACCGACAGTCCGTAGTAGCCTGTAGGGACCGACAGTCGTAGCCTGTAGGGACCGACAGTCGTAGCCTGTAGGGACCGACAGTTCGTAGCCTGTAGGGACCGACAGTCCGTAGCCTGTAGGGACCGACAGTCGTAGCCTGTAGGGACCGACAGTTGTAGCCTGCAGGGACCGACAGTCGTAGCCTGTAGGGACCGACAGTCCGTAGTAGCCTGTAGGGACCGACAGTCCGTAGCCTGTAGGGACCGACAGTCGTAGCCTGTTGAGGGAGGGGAGGGGGCATGTAACCGTCGGACAGTGGATGTGGCGCGCGTATGTGTGTGTGTGTGTGGGGGGTGGGGGGGGGTTGTTGTTGTTTTACTATATGTTGTTTACCATGTTACTGTACTCTGGAGATTGAAAACCTGACCTGACCTGACTGGGGCCATGTCCCGCAGGCTCTGGAAACTCTGGACGCAGCACTAGCCGATATAGAGCTGCTCCAGCTCTCCACATGAGGATACGGTAGTGCTGAACCACACACAGGTAATGTCTATTGGAGTGTCTCACTGGCAGTGGTAAGGTTGTGTCAAACACTCTCTGAAATGGAGCGCTACAATTCATTATCAAGAAGTTCCTACATGAGTACGCGTTCGCACACAGGTTATATTTTTAATCGTTTGCTGTTGAGGAACGTCAATATTTAACATTGCTTTTTAAATTTCTGAATTCTGGAAAGATTAACTCTATTCCTCATTGTTGCCTTCCTCTTGTGATTTTGTTTTTGCTGTTCTCCTCATTTTATTTTCGTTTGTTTTAATAAGTACGCTTCCAGTGTTGTCCGATACACTGTTTTGTCCAAACCGGGAATGCTAAAACATATGGATACTATTTTAGCACCCACGAAAGAACTTCCCTCTTATCAGTGTTAAATAGTACAACAGAAGTAAAACAACGTTCGTATTATACAACTCATATCTTTGAAGCAGTGCATGTTGAGTGTTGTATTTTGTCATACACTGAGCGCCATCATTTTACTAATCCACCGCTTTGTTTCCATTTTCAGACTCCTTATAGTAACAGCTGGTGAATCTCTGCTACACCTCGTACACTGAGTGCCATCATTTTACTAATCAACGATTTGTTTCCGTTTCCAGACTCCTTATAGTAACAGCTGGTGAATCTCTGCTACACCTCGGACCGAGAAACCTTCAAAGAAACTGCATATCCGAGCAACTGGAGCTACCGCTGCAGACTAAGACAGCTCTCTTGGCTTCTAAGCAACCGGAGCTAGCAGGAGCAGCTGTGTAGTACAACGAAGCTATGTATTTCAGAACTGTCGGCTTTCGGAATTGACGCTCATATGTTTGACTATTATTCAGACTATATAGCCTAAACGAATTTGCATCGATATTCATAAATTAGAAAAGCTTCAGTTGCATCGTTGAATATGCCTAGCTAGGAAATATAAGACTATTATACTGTGAGAATTTGGCGTCATTAATTTCCAACATTCATTTACCAACATTCGCACACGTCTAAATTATTTAGGAGGGCAACATCAAATCCTATCAACAGCAATTTCCCTTCCCTCCTTCCCTCCCTCGCCTGTTTCTACCACGGGTTCTGGGCCGGGCCGGGCGCCGGCTGCGCTAACCTGCCCTCGGGGCAGAGGTCACGTGACCTTGCACGGGTCGGCGCGGACTGGGGCGGAGCGGGCGGCGGCAGTCGCTCCGTTGGTGCAGGTCGGTGCCATCCCTCTTGACTCCGGGCAGAGGTCACGTGACCTTGCACGGGTTGGCAGGGACTGGGCGAAGCGGGCGACGGGCAGTCGCTCGTTGATGCAGGTCGGTGTGGTGTGGCGCGCGACAGCGTCACCGAACAGTGAGTCATGTCCGCGCGCGGTTTAAACCCTGACAAACTGTGCTAAAACATCAAACGTGCACAAACAAACAATAAATATCTACCATAGACTGTGAAAGAATGTGCACTTTTACCAACCAATCAGGCGATAAATATTAGAAGTTTCCTACCTATACAATAAAGTACGATTCACATACAACCATTGACCTCCAAAGACTGTAAAGCAGCCCAAGGTAAGCGAGGCCTCTGAGCTAAACGTGGTAATCTGTATCCCAATTCTGATTTCCTCCATTTTCCCGGATTCTTCTTTCTCGGTTATCATTACTTGACCTGATTTAGACTATGCTGAATATTTCCTCTAAAAATAGTTGTATTTTCATCATTCCCATCAAATCCGAAACATCAGTAGCCGGACACGCCGACCAAAATATAATTTCAGCTGCACACTTCTGAAGGTTCAGTCGTATTTTGTGTGGGATAGCGATACGTTATTACTTCACCATTGGTAGATCCAGAACAGCCGCAGATAGTAGATTCAGAACAGAGGCAGTCACTCTGCGTGCAGGGGCGACTCCAGGGACAGCAGGCCACCATTGGTAGATCCAGAACAGCCGCCAGAAGTGGTCTCTGGGAGAAACTCCGGAATTCTGACTAATTCACACAGAAAAAAAATCCTTCCTTTTGTCTTTACAATTGATTCAGAAGCAGACTTTTTGTACAAACAATTACCCAGCTTTTCTGGAAAATAATTAAATGTGAACTGTTTTTTAAGTTGCTTTGTGTGGGGATAATCGTCTGTTACCAGTCTTATAATCATTTGGAATTAAATTTGGCGTGCACACTGCACACGATTCCCTCGGACCAGACCGGCCCTGCCACCGTCCCGCGGGCACCGACGTCAGTGTCCGGAGTCTGAGATGTGCCCGCGGGCCATGACCAGTCGGCGGTCACTCGGCGTGCAGGGGCGACTCCAGGGACCATCATCATCATCGTCATCATCATGTATTCATAAGGCATCCGTAGAAACACGGCTTTTCAGCACAAGTCATTTTACAAACACATATTGCAGTAATATACTTTAAAATGAAGAAATAAAATACACAAGTATTGCGCTATTAAGAGGTAAAACATTGAGTCATACGCATCATCACATTCATTTACCCGCTGCCAGCCACTTTCGCATCCGTGTGCGAAACCCCCTCACTGTGCCGGCATCTCGCACGTCACTCGGCGCCTCATTCCACCGGGACGCGGCACGGAAGCTGAAAGAGCGTCGAGCGAGCTCTGTGCGGACTTGGGGCAACTGTAGCAGCCCCGCTACTGAGCCTCGGGTTTCTCTTACGGACACATGTTAGCGATACTGCAGCAGATCCCGCAAGTACGTGGGTGCATGTGCGCTGTTCAGAAGACGATGCACCATTACAAGGTCTCGCTCGGTGACAATATGGTCAACTCTCGGCCACCCGAGTTCACTCAGGTGAGGTGTTATATGCTCATGGTGACTGCAGCATTTCACGATTCGGGCCCCGTAGTTAATTATGATTTTAACACGTTTGCGTTGTGCTGCGTTGCAACCCGCCCAAACGGTTGCGCAATACATGACATGCGGGAAGACTAGAGCTTCTATTATTATTTTTTTAACTTGTGGCAGCCGTCGAGAAAATTTGGCGAGACCAGACAGGGTGGCGTAACAACGCTGCACTACGACAGATGTGTTTTTCGAATGTAAGATTACTATCCAAGATGAATCCAAGAATTTTGGCACTTGATGAAGGGCGAAGCATTGAATTACCAAACTGTACTTGGAAATTGTTACTGATCCTCCTCTGTCGCGAGGATAAAAGAGCAACCTCTGTCTTTGTAGGATTATTTTTTAGTGAGTTTTCCGCAAACCATCGATGAGCTCTGCTCAGCGTTTGGCCTATTTGTTGCTGCAGCTCTTCTATCTGATTGGGGCTGCCGCTATGAATAAACTGCACGTCATCAGCATATAAAACCATCTTGGCGTCACTTATAAACTAAGTCAGGTCATTTGTAAACAGCAGAAAAAGCACCGGGCCCAAAATTGAGCCCTGGACCACACCATGCGTAATAGGAACGGTCTCTGCAGAGCCCCCACGGATCCTCTGGTGACGGTCCTGAAGCCAGTTACTGAACCAGTGTGTGTCCACGCCGTACCAGCCCAGTTTGTCCAGGAGCCGGCCATGCTGGACGCTGTCAAAAGCCTTAGAAGTGTCGGCTGTCGTCAGACAGCCGATCATCCCTTGGTCTATGCTTCGGGTGATGTAGCTGACAGCATCCAACATCGCCGACTCCGTGGACCTCCCCGGCCGAAACCCATGCTGCTCGTCACACAACACGCCGTGAGACAACATAGTGCACCAGCTGAGTACAAACGACCCTTTCAGTAAGTTTCGCCACTGTAGGAATGATGGACACAGGTCGGTAGTTATTGGGATCGCTTGAACACCCTGACTTGGAAATTGGGACCACAGTTGCGACTTTCCACTCCCTCGGGAGCACACCAGTCACGATAGAGGCATTGATCACATTTAGCAAGTGTGGGGCAATCACTGGAAACGTCAGTCGCAACATGCTCACTGTGATCCCATCATCGCCACACGCGTTTGATGACTACATTTGTTTCACGGCTGCGTGAAGCTCGGGTAGGGTGACGGGGTGGACCCTGAAAGCCCCACTCACGACGCGGGAGGGACAGGGAGACAGCGGCAGATCGACAGTGCTCTCCGCCTCGAGCTCGGCGGCCACACGAGAACCCACCGTGGCGAAGTGGCGATTTAGACGATCGGCCCACTCCACTGTGCACACATGCGACTCGCTAGCACCTGTTCTACCTTTGGGCCGTATCAAAAATCGCTGCAGATCTGTCCATGTCGTCTTACGTGAATACGTATACGAAGATAAAAAGGATGACCTAGCTCGACACTGTGCACTTTTTACCGCGTTCCGCTTGGCTACATACGCCTGGCGAGTCTCTGCACACGGGTCAGCGTCACGATCAGCACGTGCCAGGTCACGCTCTCATCATAGAACGCAGTTCATCGTTGTCAGTAAGCCACGGGGATGGCCGGTGTCTGAGCCGCACCTTAGTCAGCGGCATGTGTTTGTCCAGGGTGGGCGACCAGGCTGCTCGCCACGCGGTCCACTTGTCCTCCACCTCGCCCGACTGGCGCACCGCGGTCCAGTCCGCCAGTAGAAGCTCCAGTCGCAGCGCGTCCGGCACCAGGTTCCTAGCGGATCGGATGGTGACCTCGACCGGGCGCCGGCGCTCGCGCCGCACCGACGTCTCGGCGATGACCAGGTCATGGTCACTCCAGTCGCACGGCACGACGCAGGCCGATGTGGTATTGTCGGTAGAGCGGACGATGATGTGGTCCAGTAGAGCTCCAGACTCTGCCGAGTTCGGTCCACCACTATCTGTTTTAGGCTCAAGTCATCCAGCGTCTGTCTATACCGTTGGACATCAGGTGCCGCGGCCTTCAGCAGATCAAAATTCGTGTCGCCCAAAACATACAGCGGTTTCCCGGTCCCCAGCACGCAGAGCAGCTGCTCCTGAAAGTCGTCCAGTACAGGGGAGATGGCGCCACGACCGGTCGGTGGTCACTCCACGTGCAGGGGCGACTCCAGGGACCATGACCGGTCGGCGGCCACTCGGCGTGCAGGGGCGACTCCAGGGACCATGACCGGTCGGCGGTCACTCGGGCGTGCAGGGGCGACTCCAGGGACGGCGTTGTGGGCGGGACTCCAACAAAAGACCAACCGCCATCTACCCAGTACCTACAATAATTGTTCTTACAATTTAATGGAATGATTTGCCGCTGAATGCGAGGGCTTCGCCCACTTCAGCTATTAAACAAAACTTGCATTGTGTTTCTTTAGGGTTGATGTGCATCATTAAATGCATGGGCGATATGTTTTTACCGATGTTATTTGACGTGGAAAACAGAAAACCCATTTTATGGATGCGTTCCGAAAATAGGTATATGATGATGATCATATCGTTACGGACCCACTCATTTCCCACCCCTTCAGGAGTTGTATGGGTAGGGTCAGGAGCAAGCGAGAATAGCACGAGTCATCCCCTGGTCGAACCAGGAGTTCAGTACGCCCGTGAAGTTAGCAAACTTAAAACAAAACAGAAATTTGCAACTACCAAATTTTTCGCCCAAAACACGCATGTAGGTCAAATAGCATGCGATGATTACGAATCTGATGTTATTTTAATGTCAAAGTCAAAGGTCTAGGTCAAATGAGTGAAGTGCTTTGTGTACCTACATTTTTACGGAAATATGGTGAACCGCACGGCCTCGCAAAGGCCACCAATCGAAAGAGCGCATCGAAATGCAGGGGGAGGGGGGTCGCCGATATTTCAATCAAGGTCACCCATCAAGGTCAAACTATCAAAATCCCTCAAAATAGACATTATGCACCTTTTACAGACAGACGTTGCACGTTTTGTTAAAGGGCATCAATCTAAAGAGCGCATCAAAATGCAGGTTGGAATTCCGCCTAAATTTCGATCAAGGTCCGGCCATCAAGGTCAAACTATCCGCACTACCGAACACGCGCCACCGCACACGCACATGCACAATGCACACCCTTGTCCGGTGATCCGCTTCCGTCACTCCAGGATGCTGCGAGCGTGTCGGTCATGATTGGCGTGTCAGCCGGTTCGCGTGTGACCGGCTGGGTCTGCGCCGCAGCGCGCTGCTCTCAGCGGTGGGACCCGGCTGCCGCCGCCGCCGCCGTCGAGGTTGTCGCGGCCGTTAGCGCTGCCGGCGCCGCCGGTGCCGGTGCTGTTAGGTAGCTCAACGTTGCGAATTGGTATTGTTCTGTGTATGGTAGTTTGCTAATGTGATTGGCGTCTTGTTTTGCGGGGGTGGGGGTGGTGTAGTGCGATTGTTCGGTTATTTAGTGTGGTTGGTGCAGCGCTGTCGATGTAAGTCATGGACTAGCTGTCGATGTAAGCCATGGACTAGCTGTCGATGTAAGCCATGATATAGCTGTCGATGTAAGCCATGGACTAGCTGTCTATGTAAGCCATGATCTAGCTGTCGATGTAAGCCATGGACTAGCTGTCGATGTAAGCCATGACCTAGCTGTCGATGTAAGCCATGGACTAGCTGTTGATGTAAGCCATAGTCTAGCTGTCGATGTAAGCCATGGACTAGCTGTCGATGTAAGCCATAGTCTAGCTGTCGATGTAAGCCATAGTCTAGCTGTCGATGTAAGCCATAGTCTAGCTGTCGATGTAAGCCACGGACTAGCTGTCGATGTAAGCCATAGTCTAGCTGTCGATGTAAGCCATAGTCTAGCTGTCGATGTAAGCCATAGTCTAGCTGTCGATGTAAGCCATGGACTAGCTGTCGATGTAAGCCATAGTCTAGCTGTCGATGTAAGCCATAGTCTAGCTGTCGATGTAAGCCATAGTCTAGCTGTCGATGTAAGCCATGGTCTCTTGTGAGTCACGTAGCGTGATGTGTTATGTGTTATTATATGCAGATGTGTAAAATACACCACCGGCGGGAGCCGGATCAATGTTAAAGTCAAACTATCCAAATCCCTCAATCGACCTAAGGTACCTTTGTATGGACAAACAGTGCATTTACCGTTTTTGTACCAACGGCCTGAGGGGCCGTGAGGTGAACTAACGGCCTGAGGGGCCGTGCCAGAGAGTGATGGTGGACGTGATCGGACCGACGAAGGGACCTCAGTCTGAACGATACGGTATCGTGTTGTGCGACAATTACAGCCGGCGGCCGGAAGTCGTGCTCTGTCAGCGGTGTCTATTTTTTTCTCTCGAAACTATGGGGGAGGGGGGGGGGTGAACAGGGATGGATCCAGGGGGGTCTGTATCAGCGCCATTGCGTCACAAACACGTCTGCAATCTTTCAAAAAATAGTACATTTCCTAATTGGAAAATAATATATAAAGAAAAGGTACACAGCGGTTTGTTTTAAATCAGTTCTTAATTAATGTAAAAATTAACAGTCACATGAGTTTTGGATTGTGTCGGACAGCGCCTGCAAACCAAAGTTTTGGGCCGATCCTATGACCGACCAATGGCTCTCAGAGTGACCGAAAGCCCTCTCAAACTGGCACAGTGACATCACTGATCACAGGCATGATAATGCCACTCTTGGACAAGCCTAAAGACATTTTCAGGTATTGCAATGGCCCTCTCAGACTCACTGTATCAGGCATCGACCCTCTCAGGCTAACATAGGTTAAGCCTTTTCAGAACTGGCAAGGGGCCTCTCAGACCGGACCATGACCCTCTCAGGTCGATCTATGATCCTCTCAATGAAGCGGATGTTGCTCTCTTACCGATTGGAGGGCTTGACCCTTCCGGCCCCTCTGGATACGGCAGTGGTCAGAAAACATTTGGGGCGGAGAGCACCTTTGGAGGCCGAACTCAACATTTTGGGGGCCGAAGGTCAGCCCAAAAGTATAGATATCGACACCTTTGTGCTCTGTCACGACGCGACGTCGGACACGATTGTGCAGTTTCTAGAGAGCGTGTTGACTTGGAAAGGGGACCCGTGCAGGAGATCAGATCTCTGACAATGGCTCGGCGTTTAGGTCAGCCCAACTCGAGGGAGTCCCTGAGCGCACACATCAGGTGCGTCTGACTTTTAGCTTCCCCTACTCACCGGCAGTGGCGGCATTTTCGGTGGGGGGGGGGCAAAGAAACCCAGGGGCCCCTCGACCAAAGACCACCCCCTACGGCCAAAGGACACCCCTCCACAAAAAATCGCGAAATGGTATCTTCTGTTTAGGCCACTATATTTTTGCAGGGCCCTCTAAATGGTCGCAAAAAAACATCGGACAGGCAGATTTTGAAGTCTCGGGCCTTCCTAGGGCTCTCGCAGGCCGACCGAGGGCCTTCTGTCGGCCTTAGAGGGTTCCTCAGGCTAGCTGGGGGCACCTAGGGGCCCTCGGGGCATTTTTTGGTAAACAAAAAAAATCGAACTAACTTTTTGGATGACCCCTCTTACAAATGTATGGGGAGCAAAATCATATATCCCCCCCCCCCCAACTTCTGGAGCGTGTGCCCCCCCCCCCCCCCCTGCTCCCTTATCCGCCGCCCCTGCTCACCAGCTACTGTAGACATGCAGCGGCCTGGTGGAGCGGATCTGGAGTGTGTCCCCCCCCCTGCTCTCTTATCATCCGCAGCCCCTGCTCACCAGCCACTGTAGACATGCAGCGGCCTGGTGGAGCGGATCTGGAGTGTCCCCCCCCCCCCCCCCCTGCGCCCTTATCCGCCGCCCCTGCTCACCAGCCACTGTAGACATGCAGCGGCCTGGTGGAGCGGATGAACATCGATACTCTGGGATGAACCGCACCATTAAGGGAGCTTTCCGGTATCCAGTCGACCCGGCTGGACCCCACGACCAGCGTTCCTGTGGAGATCCCTTTCCGAATACCGGGCCACGCCTCATCCCGCCACGGGAGAGACAGGGGCGTAACCACGAGCTCAAAGTTACTGGGTACACTGGCTGACCACAAACGCTTAGTCCTGTCCTAAAAATACCCCCCCCCCCCCTCCCCCCTAAGAAAAATTACACGAATTTAAGCCACTTCAATGTCTAGTGCTGAGTTTTTTACGTTTCTATTTAATAACTTTTATTCATTTTAACTCTATTTTATACAGCTGCATCATTGGGAACTGATGGGCTGTCGCGTTTCCCTAATGCCGATGGCACAGCCTGCATCAAAGTCTTATATTGTTGTAGTTACGCCCATACCGGGGCGCCCCGGCTCCAGTGGCAGCAGGGGCCGTCAGCAAATGGTACTGAAAAATTGACGTTGGGGCGACATCACACGGTATTTGCTTGTCCGGGCGCTTATTGTCCGGTTTAGAGGGCACCAGCTCCGCTCCATGGGGGTGGCATTTGCCTCTAGGGACGCCTAATGTCTGACTTTCAGGGCGCCTTTCCTGTCCCTAGGACGCGATTTACCTCTAGGAATGTTCATGGCCTCTTGTAATGCCCAAGGGCGCCTGTACTGTTCGGGGACGCAAATTGCATATAAAAAACTATGTGGGGGCCTTCAGCACCGGCCAAAAATGGTACGGACATTCTGTACCGCACGTAGAGGCGGCTACGCCCATGGGCGCAGGGGCTCCGCCACAGGAGGGAACGGGGGGACATGTCCCCCCAACATTTTCAGATTTTAACATTACGCCTATGGGCGTTGCATAGAAATATTCGACTTCAGAATGCCCACCCCCCCCCCCCCCCCCCCCCCAACTTTCGGAAGGTGGCGGCGCCCTTGCATGGTCGCCTATTGGGCGACCATGGTAAGGGCGCCTATTGCCCGGTCCGCCGGGTATCTCGATTTCGCTGAAAATTGGTCCACAAACCATATCCGATGCGCTGATCACGAATCCAATGTTTTTGGTCTTGGATTTTCGTATCTTACGAAATACGGACGGTCATACATACGAAGGTCCGCCGTGTATCTCGATTTCGCTGAAAATTTGTGTACGGAGTACAGACCATACAGCATACTTAGGACACTGATCACGAAATCTTCCGTTTGATATTTCGATTTCTATTCTTGATGATTTTATTTCGCAGACAGTGTAATGCTTTCTACATTTATTTTCGTATCGCAGTGCAGGAAACAGTTAACAGTATCATACACGACATTGTGCCCACCCTTGACTAGCCAGATGCAACAACCTGATCAACTATTATCAAACCGAAATGTGCTTCCTTCACGAATAATGCGACAAAATGCATCCTTTGGTTACCAAAACCACACGACAGTGTCCCTATTCAGCCTTTACCGAGCAAAATAAAAAAGGTACCGTACAACACAGCCATCCATATTATTTAAATGAGAACGATCTGCTTCAGGCAAAAACGCAGGTGAAGGGAAGGGAAATAGGCCGGCCGGAAGCGGGCGGCCACCTTGTTGCGCTCGGTCAGCTGGCCAGCTCTGCCTGCCTCCTCCGAGGGACGCTTGGCCGCTGAGCTCGGCTCCGACTCGGACTGGGGCAGACGCTTCTTCACTGCCTGTGGGTAAATGGGCGGTCAGCTCATGGGGGGGGGGGGGGGGCTCGGGTCATGGCACGACCACACCAACATACAGTACAACAACCAGGGTCAGACACAGCAGCAGGTCACAGGGGTCAGACACAGCAGCAGGTCACACGGGTCAGACACAGCAACAGGTCACACAGGTCAGACACAGCAGGTCACACAGGTCAGACACAGCAGCACGTCACATGGGTCAGACACAGTAGCAGGTCGCACGGGTCAGACACAGCGGCAGGTCACACTGGTCAGACACAGCAGCAGGTCACACTGGGTAAGACGCAGTGGCAGGTCACACAGGGTCAGACACAGTGGTAGGTCACACAGGGTCAGACAGTGGCAGATCACACAGTGTCAGACAGTGGCAGGTCACACAGGGTCAGACACAGTGGTAGGTCACACAGGGTCAGACACAGTGACAGGTCACACAGGGTCAGACACAGTGGCAGGTCACACAGGGTCAGACACAGTGGCAGGTCACACGGGGTAAGACGCAATGGCAAGTCACAGGGTCAGACACAGTGTCAGGTCACACAGGGTCAGACACAGTGGCAGGTCACACAGGGTCAGATACAGTGGCAGGTCACACGGGGTAAGACGCAATGGCAGGTCAAACAGGTTCAGACACAGTGGTAGGTCACACAGGGTCAGACAGTGACAGGTCACACAGGGTCAGACACAGACACAGTGACAGGTCACACTGGGTCAGCTGATGCAGCGGCATGTCACATGGGGTAAGACAAAGGGTAACACACTTTCTGTCAGTGCACCATGTTATGTACAGTATGACGTCACAGCATCACATGGTAACATCAGAAAAACAGAGGCATTGTGCACCAGGGCAGTATTTCCATGTCTTCTGATGAAGCCTTTATTATTATAAATAGGTTAGGTTAGGTTAGGTTAGGTTGCATTAATACATCAGACAACTTATTATCGCTGTAGGGTTAGGTTTTGTCTACAAGATGGTCTGGGGGTCTGGGGGCAACAGATCCCAGTAGGACTGCAGCGCAGTGAGCGGATTGTTCAAATGTTGGTCCCTGCAACCGTAATTGCTGTAAAGGTTAGGTCAGGTTTGATTATGTTATTATAATTGTTTCCTGACACACCCTGGTTAGGTTTAACGGCTTCTTCAGCAGAAATATGGAAATTTTGCTGTGGTGCACAATGCAGCTGCTTTTATGTTACCATATGCTGCCATACTGTGAATTACATGCTGCACTGACAGGTACCTGCCTTAGTCGAAGAGTACCTACCTGTATCATTTTTGGTAAAAAAACCTTACATTTCCATAATTTATAATTTTGCTCACTGAACAATGAACATCATCACTAGCAAACATATTGATAGAACACCACTGGCGGATACAGTTGCAGTGGAATACCAGTGGGCATAGCCCTGCCAAATGTGAAGAAAAAAATGCAGAAAATTGGCATGTTTCAGCATTTTATATACAATATAAGCAACTTTTATTTGGTGAAATGTGTTTTGAAATCCTCCTCAGGGTAACAGAAAAGTACAATTTCCTCCTTTTATTTTTTTAATGTGTCAAACCCTTCTTTTCAATCTTAAAATAATGGCATGTGGCACATTTTCCCACTCAATGTTGTGAAAAGGTATCCGTCATAGGCGTCTGATTACCCAAATGATTTATCCTAATGCTAAACAAATTACCTTTTGTCTGGCTTATGCTCTTGTGATATTTGAAACGATAATCACAGCATAATTAGTGAATACGTTGATAGGAAAATAGGAATCTGTTGGGCCGTTGGCTGTTGGTAAATGAAATAGCATGACGACTCACCTGCACGGATGGAGTTTCCTATTCACATGGTGTGGCCACTGCCCCACCAACTTTGTGTTATGCCCCACCAACTTTTGTCAGATTTGAAGGTTTCCTGGCATTAATATGGCAATTTTTCACCTCAATAATGTAAAACATCCAGCCAATATGGCATTTTGCCCCACCAACGTTTTCTGGGAAGCTCCACCCATGTTCACCTGTACACCGTAGTAGAAATATTTGATTCGCCACACACAACATAGGGCATTCGATGCATACCTGATTGCTCTTAAATGGAAATTATTGACTTAAAAAGATTACAACTGGTCAAATGTTGATGGCACGGCGTAACACATCAATCAACAATCAAACATCGCGATTCGCGATCATAGAAAATCAAAGTTTCTTTCTAAACAAGTACACCCGGCCATAACGAGAGCTGACGTCATCGGTACAAAACTCCATATAAGGGTGGGCCTTACTAAGGCCCAAATTTTACAATCACAATTGAATTTCTCTTAGACCAGATAACTGTGTTTGTTTTCAATGTTACCCCCCTAAGTTTCGCTCTATGGCCACTAACTTAGCTATCTCAACTCAAAACTAGTGTTAAAGGAAATAGTTCACCTTCAACATGGGTTTTGAACTGAAATAGCAGTTTTGTAGCCCGTGTTGAGAAATCCTTATCTGGAACTTTTCTTGGCTGAAAAGACTCTCCAGCCGAAGATATTTGACTTTTTGGCGAAGGAATGCGACGCATATATGATATACCGTACCGTCTGATAGTGCCAGCACAGCCAGGGAGCATGCGCAGACCAATAACGCACACCATAAAATTAATAATTTACAACATTCTGTCCTGAATTGGCGCGATGTAGGACCATTTTTGAAAAGAAAAAAAGAAACTGTATTAAAAAATAAAATAAAATCGTGTTCTGAAAAAAATGCCGAAGGTGAACTATTTCCTTTAAGGTGGGAATGTCCCTTTAATATTCACATAAAATATAACATACCTTATCCTCAAATTATTTGACAAAATGAATTAAAAGCCAAAATTGTTTCGGGTATATTCGGGCACTGCATATTTACATATTTTCACATTACATATTGTATGCGCTCAACCGACATTTTTCTACTTTGGTAGAAGCTGCCAGGACGTGGTGTTATCGTTGAGTGCTGGCAGGGTGTCCCGTAATATTTTCGACTCCGCGATCCGCCTGTCTGCCTCGTCTTCACATTTCCGCACGATCCGGGCCGTCAGCGTTGTGTCTGTTGGTGACCGATTCTGGTGCTTCGCAATGAAATGCTCCCCCACGGGTGTCCCTACTTTCTTGTTGATGCCGTCCCGCTGATGTTCGTTGTACCTGAGGCGCACCGGGCGACTAGTCTCTCCCACGTATTTGCCTCCACACAGACTGCAAACAGCTCGTACACAACATTATTGGCGTGACATTTGTTGTGCAGCCCGGCTTGGCACGCTTGGAAGTGTTGGCGGCTCGATGGACAATGTGTTCTTTTCAGCCCCGATTTCACCAGCTGCGAGACGAACATTTCGGGGCTGAAAACACCATCTTGTCCATCGGGCCGCCAACACTGCCACGCGTGCCAAGCCGGGCTGCAAAACAAATATCACACCAATAATGTCGGGTACGAGCTGGAGTGCAGTCTGTGTGGAGGAAAATACGTGGGAGAGACAAGTCGCCCGGTGCGCCTGAGGTACAACGAACATCAGCGGGACGGCATCAACAAGAAAGTAGGGACACCCGTGGGGGAGCATTTCATTGCGAAGCACCAGAATCGGTCCCCAACAGACACAACGCTGACGGCCCGGATCGTGCGGAAATGTGAAGACGAGGCAGACAGACGGATCGCGGAGTCGATAATAACACGGGAGTCAAATACACTGTCAGCACTCAACGTCAGCACCACGTCCTGGCAGCTTCTACCAAAGTAGAAAATGACGGTTGAGCGCATACAATATGTAATGTGAAAATATGTAAATTATGCGTGTGAATATTAGCAGGAACTTCGCTGTTCCGAGGATATACGGAATATGAGGCATAGAAAAGAAAACAAGGCATGCACAGAGCGATGGTTACTGTGTGGGGTGTTGCATTCGGTCGATAAAGGGCAGTGCCCGAATATGCCCGAAACAATGTTGGCTTTTAATTCATTTTGTCGACTAATTTGAGGATAAGGTTCAAGATATGTTAATATTCATATTGTTTTGAAATTCGGTTTGGGTATCGTCCATACTTGGTTCTCCAATATATCTTCCGGTTTTTGAATATATGTGAAATTTTGATAATAGCCGTCTTCACGAAAGATTATTGCGCTGAAAAGATTCTGAAAAGTTCTGAAATGTTTTTTAAAAGTTTTGGTATACAAGTCTTAGCATATTATACATTCCAAGAAATAAATTGCTGATTTAGGCTATATTATCACTATTCAATAGTTATGGAAACATGTATTGCGCTCATAACAAGTTTATGATACAAAATTGGCCGTTTTTAAAGAAAAAATGCGTCTAGAGTCCATTCGTTCAGTTTAGCATACCGTCATACTAGTTACTATATCTGGAAGCGTCATGGATCAAAGATCGGTCTGCGCATGCGCAGTGATGTGTCAGCATCGATTCGCCGCCGCTTCCTACCCGCGTGCCGCAGGCACATGGACAAAGCCAAGCCGCACGGCCCGGCCGCCGGATTGGGCTGCGCGGGCGAGTCTATTGCGTCAAATAGCGTCACACGCCACATAATCATTCTGAATCATTCTGAATGTTTTGAAAAGTTTCAGTCGGTGGAGATCACAACTGACCTATCAATACTGATCTTGCTAATTACCACCAAACCACAATTTTGTCAGCATATTATATTCTTACGAACATATTACAAAATTCTGAGGGACATTTCTAGCCAAAAATCGCATGTAAAAGTTGTGTAGTTAAAGAATGGATCGTCGAAACTTTTCAAAACATTTTAAAAAGGTTTAAAAAGTTTCGCACAATAATCCTTCGTGAAACGGCTATTGTGGAAATTTTCCGCAAAACAATTATTTTTTCCATCACAAAATCAAAATTTGCAAATATATTCAAAAACCTGAAGATATATTGGAGAACCAAGTATGGACGATGCCCAAACCGGATTTCAAAGCAATATCTATATTTTTGACTGATTTATGTCCAGTTTTACGCTAACCGGTGGCAATTAGAATGCGGGAAACCAAAATACGCCGAAAAACCGATCGCCCCAAAGAGCGTAGTGCGGATCCAGTGTAGTGTGGAGCGGATCCGAAGTCTAGAAAAGGGTGGCTTAAAAGGCGCAAAAATAATGTATAGACCAATCTAACCTATCGCAAAACTACCTTTAAAACATACTTGAGACCATTTTTCTCAGGCTTAAAAATTTGTAAATTTCACCCTAAGTCATCAATTTCTTTTTATTCTGAAAACTTTCCCGTTTTTATCAAATAAAGAATGGGACGCACAACCAAGTGTAACGAACAAGGTCCATTCTCTTGCTTGGTTCGGCCGGGTTCTGATCCTACGACAACGGCACAAACTTCCCCAAAGCCCAATATTTGTCGCTTCACTGACAAAAATCTGTCGCCAACGCTCACTACCAAGTTACCGAAAAAAAAATAGATCTCTGATTGAGTACTCTCTGGCGCAATAACAAAAGCAGCAAAATAGTCGAGCCGCAAGCCTTTGACGGCCCGCATCTATGAACATGGCTATGTCTGAACATCTGGCTGGCAAACAAAAGCTTAGTGAGGACCATTGTTAGTGACCATTTACCCAAATGTGTTCAATTTTTCAATCCAGCACATTCTATATCAATGCAAAGTGAACGCACCCACGTTTGGTTGAACTAAATTTAAAGGTCTCCTTGATATATATATATATTTGTTTAATATTTGAAGAAAAACTTCTGTTTTTACTTTTGTATCCCTATCGACTTCTTGGCACATTTGAAACTAAATGAATGCAAGCTGGAGTCTTCAATTGTCACTGTGTACAGTACTCAGTACAATTTGAGGTTTTGCATTTTACTGGGTACAGTCTACCCAGTGCACCCAGTGTACCCAGTGGTGGTTACGCCCATGGGGAGAGACGCCTTTTCTCCTGATGGGGCGGGAGGCGCGGACAGCGTTAGATGTGTTACCACGCGCCTTTTCTCCTGATGGGGCGGGAGGTGCGGACAGCGTTAGATGTGTTACCACGCGCCTTTTCTCCTGATAGGGGACGGGAGGTGCGGACAGCGTTAGATGTGTTACCACGCGCCTTTTCTCCTGATGGGGCGGGAGGCGCGGACAGCGTTAGATGTGTTACCACGCGCCTTTTCTCCTGATAGGGGACGGGAGGTGCGGACAGCGTTAGATGTGTTACCACGCACCTTTTCTCCTGATAGGGGACGGGAGGTGCGGACAGCGTTAGATGTGTTACCACGCGCCTTTTCTCCTGATAGGGGACGGGAGGCGCGGGCAGCGTTAGATGTGTTACCACGCACCTTTTCTCCTGATGGGGGGCGGGAGGTGCGGACAGCGTTAGATGTGTTACCACGCGCCTTTTCTCCTGATGGGGCGGGAGGTGCGGACAGCGTTAGATGTGTTACCACGCGCCTTTTCTCCTGATGGGGCGGGAGGTGCGGACAGCGTTAGATGTGTTACCACGCGCCTTTTCTCCTGATAGGGGACGGGAGGCGCGGACAGCGTTAGATGTGTTACCACGCACCTTTTCTCCTGATGGGGGGCGGGAGGCGCGGACAGCGTTAGATGTGCTACCACGCGCCTTTTCTCCTGATGGACAGGGCACAAGAATCAAAATTTTCGTGCCGCTCCGCGGCGCAATTTGTTTCAGAGTTCCAGGTCCTGAGTTTAAAAAATATTCCATGTTGGTATAGCTGATTCCAAATTGGTGTCGCTGGTTCCAAAGTTGATATGGAAGTTTGCTAGCTCCAACTCCTAAAAGTTGGTAAGGCCCATGCCATACCGGACATACTGCATTTTCCATCCTTGTAACGTGCCTTTTCATCCGTTTTTGTTTGCGGGGGAAGGGGGGGGGGGGCTTTTAACGCTTGGGAAGGGGGCCCTTCAACGCTCGGGAAGGGGCTCTTTCGAGGTGCCGCCTCCGCCCCCGGGACGAAATCCTGGCTACGTGTTTGGTTTACGCGTAGAATTCGATAGTAAGAGCCATTTTCACAACCTGACCCCATATAATGGCCCTCAGGTCAAGGTCAGGTCACATAAGGCAACATTTGAAATAGATTCATATAAATAAAAAGGTATCGTTCTAGAGCAGTTTTGTCTCTGAAATATTGCCCTGGCATTTTATTGTCTGTATCTAGTCACTAGAAGCCAAACAAACGTAACTTCACAAAATGATGTCATGAGTTACCTAAACTTAGGGAGCCATAAGTTAGTCAAAAATACAGATTTGGCTTTGGAATTTGGTGTGGGTATCATCCATACTTTGTGCTCCAATATATTTATTTCGTTAAAAAAAAAAAATGTGGACATTTTCCCCTTTTTTTAAGCCAACATTTCAAAAATCCGAGATAGCCATTTTGAAGAGAATGTCATTTCCTTTCTTTTGACGTTGTTTTATTTTCAATTTCTATCAAAACTCGATATTTTACGATTTGTCAAACGTTTATCGTTTATCCACCAATAAATGGCATGTTATGACATCAATACACAAATAGAATTGACGCTGCATAAGGTACTGAAAGTTTCACTTTGATATCTATCCTATTCTTCAAGTTATTGAGAAAATCAGGGATGAGAGCAGATTTTGACCCCATCCCTCCCCCAGCGGGGCGCGGGTTAATTATCACTTCTTACAACAAATGCATGAACCATAGGCGTGCACAAGGGGGGGGGGGGGACAAACTGGGCAATTGTCCCTCTCCCTAAAGCTCTTGACGTGTCCCCTTTGGTCCCCCCCCAAAAAAAGGTGAAAATGTGCTCTTTTAAAAATATAGTGGGCCAAATCCGGTGAGTTTTTTTGGAGGGGGAATTTATGCCCCCTGAACAAAAATTGCCCCCTCCTGGAGTGAATCCTGGGTAAGCTACCGGCAGGAACGCGCGGGGCATACTTGTATTAAATGCCCCTTCCCCATGTTCCTGTGGCAGGGAGCTTTTGTCCCTAATGCCCTCCCACCCCCCCCCCCCCCCATGAATCCGCCAGTGGCCATGGTCATGAGGTGCGGCAAAGTTGTGGAAACATCGCAGTGTCGCGCCAAAATAACTCATTATTTTAACACAGCCAAACCATTCTGACAGTACTATGATTTGGGGGCACCCTCCATGGGTTTGAGGGCGCTCTCCATGGGTTTGAGGGCGCCCACCATGAGTTTGGGGGGCGCCCTCCTCGGATTTGGGGTGCACCTCATCGCGTTTGAAGGCACACTTTCAAGTTTCGGGGCGCCCTTCGGAAGTTTGGGGTGCTTTTCGGCCATCGGGGCTCCCTCTCCGGAATTGGGAGCGCCCTCCATGGGATTGGGGGCGCTCTCTATGGATTTTGGGGCACCCTCGTCAGATTTGGAGCGCCCTCCTCATATTCGGTGCACATGCCTAATCGCGTTCGAGGGCGCCATCCTAGGCTTTGAAGTTCGGGGTGCTTTTTGGGCATCGGGGGGCACTCCACGGAATTGGGGGACCCCCTCCATGGGTTTGGGGGCGCCCTCCATGGGTTTGGGGTGCCCTCCATGGGTTTGGGGGCGACCTCAATGGATTCAGGGACGCTCTCCATGGGTTTGGGGGCGCCGCAGGCGCCCCCAAACCCATGGAGCATCTGGGCGCCGCCCAGATTGCGCCTTCGGCGCAAACTAGTGTCCATGCGCTTTCGGCGCAGGGGCGCCAATTTCCATTGAGGGGGCTGACAGCCCCGTTGCCCCCTGGATCCGCCCCTGTTCTGGCGTGTTTTGATTGTATTTTGCTAAGAATATCGCCTTTGTACGCTTTCGCTCTGTTAAAGGGAAATAATGACCTTTTGATTTTGTTAGTAACAATTTCTTAGGCTCCCGTTATATTTTTAAAATTATTTTATTTAAATTTAAGAATTAAATACAATTATTCCCAAATTCAAAGTTGTAAGTTTGGAAGAAATACAAAACAAGTACCTTGTGTACATCATGAAGGTCATTGACAAATTCGTCCTTCCCTACCATTGTTAACATCGAGTGCGGCATTTGTGGAGCCTCTGTGACATTTCCGATCAAACTGAGCGCTGCTCGGACACCCGCTAGTAGCGCTTTCGTTCTCCATGGCAACCAGGCGTCAGCCAATCAAAAGCCAGAAAGGGAAGACGTTCTGGCTTTTCATTGGCTCACGCCTGGTTGCCATGGAGAACGAAAGCGCTACTAGCGTGCGTTCGAGCAGCGCAATGATCCGTGAAGCAATCCGTGAAGCATCCGTGATGCATGACTGACTATCAGTATAAGTCATGAATAACAACAACATGCAAACTATACCAACTCGAATAAAATAAGAGCGGAATGAATTGAACCCCAGGCAAGCTAGTATTCGCAAAGCACTCGGCACTGCGCCACAATGGCAAAAGGTGAGGGAAATGCATATTGGATACAATATTATTACGTCACAAGTTTCTGAAGTGTCAACTACTATGAAATACAGTGATAAAATACCTTTAATAATGATTAACAAGAAAATTCAAACTTAAAAACAATCATTTGAATAAGTCTTTAATTAGCTTTCAACTCGAAATCAGATATATTTTGCAATGCTACACAAGAATGGCACCAATGACGTCATTAACAAAGCCTGCTACGGGACTTGGGTATACTAATCAGGAACAACTCGCCAAGTGCGCCGAGATGGTTAAGTGCGCCGAGAAGCATGACAATGACTTTGTAAACAAATCGCCGACGCTAAATAGGTCGCCGTCGATGTGCATCGATGAGCTTCTGATTTAATTGCCAGTTTTGTGTTATTGTTCGTTAGTTTTTTTGGGAAAAATTATTATTTTTCATGATAAAATAAAGCATAGTGTTATATACAGCCACAGACAAACTATACACAACTCCTAATGTTGAAAACAAATGAATCGAATTGCAAAAATTGAGGGTCGCAACCACTAACTATGCCGCGTTGATGTGCATCGATGAGCTTCCGATTTTATTGCCACTTTTTCCAATCGCTGTTAGTTTTAGAAGATCGCCGGGCATATAATCACAACAAGCAGAACGCACAATATATTTTCCACTCCATTGCGTAAAAAAATAATACGGGAAAAGCCCGCAGTTTGATGAGGACCAAAAGTACTTGACAAAAGGTCAGAAATAGTGCAAGTACCGGTCGTTAAAAGTGTGGAACGCTTATCAACTTTAACTTGAAATATCTTTCGGTAGGAAAGTTTTCATGCAAAATGTGATGAATTTACAATATATTTTGATCTCGTCTGGCGATTTCAAGTGCTAACTCCATTTTAGTGGAAAAAGGTCATTATTTCCCTTTAAACTTTAGTTATTTTTTTCTCGTCAACTCGTGTGTAGTGACTATAGTGACTTTCTAGTGTAGTGACTAGACTAAATTCGCTATATGTAAAAAAAAAGAAGAAGAAATTGCTTTATTTTTTTGTACAGCAGATGTAAAATTGATGTAGGAGAAGGTACCTAAAGTTTCACGTTGATAGCGCCATTGGTTTTTGAGCTATTGCGAAAGTTCGTCAGGGGGCGCCCCCCCCCCCCCTCCCCGGTCAGTGGCGGCTTAACATTAGCCCATAGGGAGTGGGGAGGGCAAATTCCTGGCTGGCCTCCCACTCAAAATTTTGTAGCGACGCCCCAAGGTACCAATAACCTAGTTGGCAGGACCGATGAGTGATGACCAAGCCACCAACGTTTCACGGAAAAATAGATCGGCTGTCGAATTTATCCTTTATCCAGAATGAAGGGTTATGCATATTGCCAAATCTGGTAGCACTAGGTTATGCTTGGTTTTGTGGCGCTTTCTTTTCATAATACTAGCGCACTTTTCGTTGTTGTTCTTTTGTGTGAGGGTTCTCGCGAACTATATATGGAGCCTCAGGCCTTGAGTTGCTGGTGACGTCATAATGACGTCAACATGTCGTCGTATTGTGTTATGTAACGCGCTTCTTGTGATGTAGTACAGTTCAACACTCTGTAGCATGACGTCATACTTTTCTCAAGGCTTTCCATCCCTTATAGTTGACTGGTCGATGTGCCGTCCTCTCACAATCCTCATGTCACAAAGAACACCGTCTTTGTTTTGCATTGTGATACTGATGTAGTGCTTTCGCGTGTGCGCAGCTTCAGGGGTTTTGTGCTTAACATTATCTGAAGTGCATAATTTATTATAAAAGTTTATATCTTATGGCATGCTACAATTTCCAATTAATAAAAACACAGTATAAGCCACCTCAAGTTTCATTGCTAAGAGGATACCACTGAGTGCCAGTATTTGATTTGGTGAATTAAATCTCCAGGGATAGCATGTCCCAGTCTGGATCGAGTTATTCCAAGCTCTATTTGATACCAGTCAACAGGTTTACAACATCAGAGCTTCCACATTTCAAGCAGAAACTACTTGACCACAAGCATGCTCTCAGCAAGGTAGGTTCTTTGAAATAATTTCAAATAAAGTGCTCCACAAGAGTCCTATGGAAACTGGTTTTCATTATTTGATTTTAAGCATTTTAAATGTTATTTAACCACTCTTCATCTGAGTGGGAGCCATCAAGCAGTAGCTGCCCGCAGTTAACATTGATAATTTTTCACAGGTGGCCAAAAATGAGTGTTACTGCTCTGGCACCATTCTAGCAACAGCAATAAGGTGTATCCAGTGGCGTAACCAGGTTTCACTCCAGGAGGGGCAATTTTTGATTAGGGGGGCATAAGGTACCCCCACCAAAAACAAACTCAACAGATTTGGCCCATTATATTTTTGGAGGGGTATATTTAAGGGGGGAAATTAGGGGGCAATTGCCTCCCCCTTGGTACGCCTATGGGTGTATCTAAGGTTTTTTTAAAAAAAATTCAAATGAAATATTACAGGTCTCCAGTCTCCATTCTTCTTTACACTTTGAACATAAGGTCTGGCCAAGTCAATACAACTGAGTCAGTATTGCAGCTTCTGTAAGTATTTATGTTTGTTTATACCCAGGTAATCATGCATCAAGGCTATGGTGAAGTTAGGTTTCC
The DNA here is from genome assembly GCA_036785665.1 of Chirona hameri. Taxonomy (NCBI): domain Eukaryota; kingdom Metazoa; phylum Arthropoda; class Thecostraca; order Balanomorpha; family Balanidae; genus Chirona; species Chirona hameri. The sequence goes on from JAXIVJ010001409.1 coordinate 124,535, forward strand.
TGTTGTGCACAGTGATTGTACTTCAGTGGTCACTTGTGCGCTTCTTCAGTGCTGTAAGTCCACATATAATATGTGTTATGCCTTGACAGCTGGAGGCCAATCATGACTGGCAAGGGGTGCACCAAGAGCAAATCAAGGCATCATCTACCTTGAAAAAGCTAAAGCGGTCCCTACAAGATCTAGAAAATGTGAAGTCCAGACTGGATGCCAGTCAGCAGCCTGATTTTGAGCAGCTGCTTATCCCAGTCTGTGAAAAGGCAAGAAAATCCATAGAGGACTTTGCTGGTGAGATATATGCCACCGTGTTAACTTAGATTTTACCTATTCTAAAAAGGGAATAGTTCTCCTTTAATGCATGCTTTGACCTGAGATAGGAGAATAGTGTGGGTTAAAAAATTAAAGTAAAAAATTAAAGCTGCAGTGTGGCTGACCGTTGTCAGTGACTGTTCTGACCGGCTGTGAGAAGACAGTCGTGTATCGTCATTCATGGGAGAGACTTGTTTTCTTGATGGACATTGAACATCCATCTATCGGGCACACTAAAGTTATATTTGTGTTTTTCAACTAATTATTCCTCTTATCCCCAAATTTCAATAAATATGTCAAGGTGAACTATTAGCTGTATTAAATTGATGCTATTGTGATTATGTATGTATATTGGTAGCCTCCTTTTACCAAATGTTCCATGCAAAATAGTCATATTGATGTAAAACTTAACTCATTGATTCACTTAGTCAATATTTCACCTTTCCTCTCTCATTCTTTAGAAAGGGAGAAACTAGGTTAGCAGTTATTTCAGCTGGCTTTAATATAACATCAGGTTATATGTTGGTAGTTCAGAAGACCCCCACTTCCTTAATCAGGTTCTTAACGGGAATGTTTCACCTTTGTATTGGTTTTGAACTGTGATAGCCATTATCTTTGGCCATTATTGAAATGTATAAAATACTAAGGTCATTTTCCCAAAAACGTAGCCGTTTTTAAGCAATTTAATTTATCAGTTGCAAAATGGGGTCTAGGCTAGTGCCGCCGCTGATTGGCTGACAGCCACTTTGTCAGCCAATCAGCGGCAGTCTATAGATCAATAATGACGTCATCATCCCAAATTAAAAACCTTAATTTGTATAAAGTTAAATTACTTTTCAAGAGAAAAATATCACCATCGTTTTCAGCAGCACTTACTTCATATTTGTTACTACAACCAGCGTATAGTTGACTACTTTCAAAAAGGTGAAACATTCCCTTTAAAGGGAAAAAGTCACCTTTAATGGGGGTTTGAACTGATATAGCAGATTTGTAGAGCAGATCGAAAAATGGGTTGTGGTGAAATAATTACCTCGCTACGCTAAGTAAGTTCGACACAGGATTAGTGGGGCCCTTTTAGAAGACTGTTTGGTGGCGGTTTCGGGGCACGGGGCAGTCTTTAGTGCCACCGACGGCCCCTCGCTCCATCAGCGTTTCAGCAGCGTGTAGAGACGGCTGCGGCGGCGGCAGCCAACATGGCGGCTTTGTCCGACTCGGAATCCACCTGCTCTGCCGCCGCCGCCGAGCCGGGCCGGCAGGACCTGCTGCAGCGGCAGCTGGTGCTGAACGAACAGGAGCTGCTGCAGCAGCGCCAGGACCAGCTGGCCGCCTTTGAGACCCTCGAGCGAGACGCGGCCGACCTGCACGAGATCTTTGCCGATCTGGCCACAATGACCGCTGTAAGAAGGCGCTGCTGTCCCTCTGCAGTGTGTGTGGAGCGTACGTTGGGTGCGGCAGTCAGGTTGGGTCAGTCGTTTATGGTGTTCAGTAGTGCCTGGTCTTGTCGCAACATTTTGCTAGTCTTGTGGCAGCTAAAGCTGTTTGGAACAGTTTATTAACTGGACCAAAATACAGTATTTGTTAAATCGAATCCGATAACTATTTTCCTTTCTAACTATGACTTGTACTTGCAGCCTTGCAAGATATCGTTTGCTGTTGCTGTATCCACCTTTGTATTCGTTTATCCGTGCTAATGACTAGCTAAAGAGCACCAACCATATCATAACTCACAAAGATAAACTATGCACATTAGAAGATAACCGTGCAGTTGACAACATTTCCTGGTTGTTGTATCAGTGTTCACTGTATGTGCCTTGCGATCCACTTGAACTTGCCTGTCCCTGTGTACCACAGCAGGACGACACCAGCCTCCCTCTAACCATACCATTGAACTTGTCTGTCCCTGTGTACCACAGCAGGACGACACCAGCCTCCCTCTAACCATACCATTGAACTCGTCTGTCCCTGTGTACCACAGCAGGAGGACACCAGCCTCCCTCTAACCATACCATTGAACTCGTCTGTCCGTGTACCACTGCAGGAGGACACCAGCCTCCCTCTAACCATACCACCTCCCCGCACCTTAGGAGCAGCGGCACCAGGTGGATCAGGTGGAGGATAACGTGACCACCGCTCAGGAGAACGTGACAGAGGGCGCGCGCCAGCTGGCAATGGCGGCGCGTCTGACCGGCGGCGTGGCGCCCGTGGCCGGGGCCGTCATCGGCGGCCTGGTGGCCGGCCCGCTCGGCCTCATCGTCGGCGCCAAGGTCGGCAGCGTGGCCGCCGTCAGCGGAGGCCTGCTAGGTCAGTGACGCTGCTGGAGCGGGAGCGGGAGGTGGGAGGCATGATTCAGCTGATGGTCGGGACTGGCCGGGGATTGGCAGGTAGGCCAGGAGAGGCTTGTTCGTTCGGTGACTATGGTGTTAACGTAGACGGTTTTGTGTGTCATCGGAATAGAGGGGGAGAAAGTTCTGGTCTTCTGTGCATGAGTAGTGGCGTTGAGAACAGCACAGTTGCCTGTGGTGGAAGGCAGTTAGCAAATGGGGAGACGGTCCCAGGCAGGGTTCGAAAAGAAGATACCGCCCATGTGGTGTTTTCATAGAGATGATTATAAAGATGCATAATTGTGCGGCGAATTCGGAGTTTTTTTTTCATTTCTGGGTACCGAGATGGAGACGTGCAGTCTCCATGGGGAGTCATATTATCCTTCATGGACTGGGCTGTGGGTGGCTCCGACGTCACGCTCGGACAGCCTGACTACACACAATGCAGAGTAACGAAACCTTACTGTCACGCCCGTCACGCCCGTCAGCCGCAGTTATCCAGCAACTCGAAAGGTGCCACTTCTACTAACAAAATTCCAAACTCCCCGTGTTCAACTGCGGTAACCTGTTGCCTGTCATAGCACCTGTTGCCTGTCATATTAACCTGTTGCCTGTCATAGTAACCTGTTGCCTGTCATATCACCTGTTGCCTGTCATATCACCTGTTGCCTGTCATATCACCTGTTGCCTGTCATAGTAACCTGTTGCCTGTCATATCACCTGTTGCCTGTCATATCACCTGTTGCCTGTCATAGTAACCTGTTGCCTGCCATATCACCTGTTGCCTGTCATAGTAACCTGTTGCCTGTCATAGCACCTGTTGCCTGTCATAGTAACCAGTTAACCTGTCGCCTGTTATAGCACCTGTTGCTGTCATAGTAACCTGTTAACCTGTCGCCTGTCATAGCACCTGTTGCCTGTCATAGTAACCTGTTAACCTGTTGCCTGTCATAGCACCTGTTGCCTGTCATAGTAACCTGTTAACCTGTTGCCTGTCATAGTAACCTGTTGCCTGTCATAGTAACCTGTTAACCTGTTGCCTGTCATAGTAACCTGTTGCCTGTCATATCACCTGTTGCCTGTCATATCACCTGTTGCCTGTCATAGTAACCTGTTGCCTGCCATATCACCTGTTGCCTGTCATAGTAACCTGTTGCCTGTCATAGCACCTGTTGCCTGTCATAGTAACCTGTTAACCTGTTGCCTGTCATAGTAACCTGTTGCCTGTCATAGTAACCTGTTAACCTGTTGCCTGTCATAGCACCTGTTGCCTGTCATAGTAACCTGTTAACCTGTTGCCTGTCATAGCACCTGTTGCCTGTCATAGTAACCTGTTAACCTGTTGCCTGTCATAGTAACCTGTTAACCTGTTGCCTGTCATAGTAACCTGTTAACCTGTTGCCTGTCATAGTAACCTGTTCACCTGTTGCCTGTCATAGTAACCTGTTGCCTGCCATAGTAACCTGTTAACCTGTCGCCTGTCATAGCTCGTACAATGAACGTGAGACGCCGCTCCTCTCGGCGACTGTTCTCTGATCTGTGTACCATCACACCACCCGCTCCTCTCGGCGACTGTTCTCTGATCTGTGTACCATCACACCACCCGCTCCTCTCGGCGACTGTTCTCTGATCTGTGTACCATCACACCACCCGCTCCTCTCGGCGACTGTTCTCTGATCTGTGAACCATCACACCACCCGCTCCTCTCGGCGACTGTTCTCTGATCTGTGTACCATCACACCACCCGCTCCTCTCGGCGACTGTTCTCTGATCTGTGTACCATCACACCACCCGCTCCTCTCGGCGACTGTTCTCTGATCTGTGTACCATCACATCACCCGCTCCTCTCGGCGACTGTTCTCTGATCTGTGTACCATCACATCACCCGCTCCTCTCGGCGACTGTTCTCTGATCTGTGTACCATCACACCACCCGCTCCTCTCGGCGACTGTTCTCTGATCTGTGTACCATCACACCACCCGCTCCTCTCGGCGACTGTTCTCTGATCTGTGTACCATCACACCACCCGCTCCTCTCGGCGACTGTTCTCTGATCTGTGTACCATCACATCACCCGCTCCTCTCGGCGACTGTTCTCTGATCTGTGTACCATCACACCACCCGCTCCTCTCGGCGACTGTTCTCTGATCTGTGAACCATCACACCACCCGCTCCTCTCGGCGACTGTTCTCTGATCTGTGTACCATCACACCACCCGCTCCTCTCGGCGACTGTTCTCTGATCTGTGTACCATCACATCACCCGCTCCTCTCGGCGACTGTTCTCTGATCTGTGTACCATCACACCACCCGCTCCTCTCGGCGACTGTTCTCTGATCTGTGTACCATCACATCACCCGCTCCTCTCGGCGACTGTTCTCTGATCTGTGTACCATCACACCACCCGCTCCTCTCGGCGACTGTTCTCTGATCTGTGTACCATCACACCACCCGCTCCTCTCGGCGACTGTTCTCTGATCTGTGTACCATCACACCACCCGCTCCTCTCGGCGACTGTTCTCTGATCTGTGTACCATCACACCACCCGCTCCTCTCGGCGACTGTTCTCTGATCTGTGTACCATCACACCACCCGCTCCTCTCGGCGACTGTTCTCTGATCTGTGTACCATCACACCACCCGCTCCTCTCGGCGACTGTTCTCTGATCTGTGTACCATCACACCACCCGCTCCTCTCGGCGACTGTTCTCTGATCTGTGTACCATCACACCACCCGCTCCTCTCGGCGACTGTTCTCTGATCTGTGTACCATCACACCACCCGCTCCTCTCGGCGACTGTTCTCTGATCTGTGTACCATCACATCACCCGCTCCTCTCGGCGACTGTTCTCTGATCTGTGTACCATCACACCACCCGCTCCTCTCGGCGACTGTTCTCTGATCTGTGTACCATCACACCACCCGCTCCTCTCGGCGACTGTTCTCTGATCTGTGTACCATCACATCACCCGCTCCTCTCGGCGACTGTTCTCTGATCTGTGTACCATCACACCACCCGCTCCTCTCGGCGACTGTTCTCTGATCTGTGTACCATCACACCACCCGCTCCTCTCGGCGACTGTTCTCTGATCTGTGTACCATCACATCACCCGCTCCTCTCGGCGACTGTTCTCTGATCTGTGTACCATCACATCACCCGCTCCTCTCGGCGACTGTTCTCTGATCTGTGTACCATCACATCACCCGCTCCTCTCGGCGACTGTTCTCTGATCTGTGTACCATCACACCACCCGCTCCTCTCGGCGACTGTTCTCTGATCTGTGTACCATCACACCACCCGCTCCTCTCGGCGACTGTTCTCTGATCTGTGTACCATCACACCACCCGCTCCTCTCGGCGACTGTTCTCTGATCTGTGTACCATCACACCACCCGCTCCTCTCGGCGACTGTTCTCTGATCTGTGTACCATCACATCACCCGCTCCTCTCGGCGACTGTTCTCTGATCTGTGTACCATCACACCACCCGCTCCTCTCGGCGACTGTTCTCTGATCTGTGTACCATCACATCACCCGCTCCTCTCGGCGACTGTTCTCTGATCTGTGTACCATCACACCACCCGCTCCTCTCGGCGACTGTTCTCTGATCTGTGTACCATCACACCACCCGCTCCTCTCGGCGACTGTTCTCTGATCTGTGTACCATCACATCACCCGCTCCTCTCGGCGACTGTTCTCTGATCTGTGTACCATCACACCACCCGCTCCTCTCGGCGACTGTTCTCTGATCTGTGTACCATCACACCACCCGCTCCTCTCGGCGACTGTTCTCTGATCTGTGTACCATCACACCACCCGCTCCTCTCGGCGACTGTTCTCTGATCTGTGTACCATCACACCACCCGCTCCTCTCGGCGACTGTTCTCTGATCTGTGTACCATCACACCACCCGCTCCTCTCGGCGACTGTTCTCTGATCTGTGTACCATCACATCACCCGCTCCTCTCGGCGACTGTTCTCTGATCTGTGTACCATCACACCACCCGCTCCTCTCGGCGACTGTTCTCTGATCTGTGTACCATCACATCACCCGCTCCTCTCGGCGACTGTTCTCTGATCTGTGTACCATCACACCACCCGCTCCTCTCGGCGACTGTTCTCTGATCTGTGTACCATCACACCACCCGCTCCTCTCGGCGACTGTTCTCTGATCTGTGTACCATCACATCACCCGCTCCTCTCGGCGACTGTTCTCTGATCTGTGTACCATCACACCACCCGCTCCTCTCGGCGACTGTTCTCTGATCTGTGTACCATCACACCACCCGCTCCTCTCGGCGACTGTTCTCTGATCTGTGTACCATCACACCACCCGCTCCTCTCGGCGACTGTTCTCTGATCTGTGTACCATCACAAAACCCGCTCCTCTCGGCGACTGTTCTCTGATCTGTGTACCATCACACCACCCGCTCCTCTCGGCGACTGTTCTCTGATCTGTGTACCATCACATCACCCGCTCCTCTCGGCGACTGTTCTCTGATCTGTGTACCATCACATCACCCGCTCCTCTCGGCGACTGTTCTCTGATCTGTGTACCATCACACCACCCGCTCCTCTCGGCGACTGTTCTCTGATCTGTGTACCATCACACCACCCGCTCCTCTCGGCGACTGTTCTCTGATCTGTGTACCATCACACCACCCGCTCCTCTCGGCGACTGTTCTCTGATCTGTGTACCATCACACCACCCGCTCCTCTCGGCGACTGTTCTCTGATCTGTGTACCATCACACCACCCGCTCCTCTCGGCGACTGTTCTCTGATCTGTGTACCATCACACCACCCGCTCCTCTCGGCGACTGTTCTCTGATCTGTGTACCATCACACCACCCGCTCCTCTCGGCGACTGTTCTCTGATCTGTGTACCATCACACCACCCGCTCCTCTCGGCGACTGTTCTCTGATCTGTGTACCATCACACCACCCGCTCCTCTCGGCGACTGTTCTCTGATCTGTGTACCATCACATCACCCGCTCCTCTCGGTGACTGTTCTCTGATCTGTGTACCATCACACCACCCGCTCCGAGATAAGGCATGCCGCCTTTGTTCACCATATGACTTCAACCGTCTCTGTCGTTGAGCTATGTCCTGGTGACTTCGTAAACCAGATAAGATGTTAGGAGTAACTGCGGTCGGTTTCAGTGCTGTAATTTCACTGCTGTATACAGCGTCATTATATCAAGAAGTGTTTTGTATTGTATTTGCTGCGGCAATCCAAAGCTCGCGACGACCCGACGTGTGATATGTCAATAGCATATTAGGTTGACCCGTTTTGCAACTTTTTCAAAAAGTTTTATTTCTGGTCGATTTCTGATGCATTTT